>VZTB01004486.1:3735-22950 GCA_013397245.1 Thryothorus ludovicianus
ATTATTTTTAGAATTTTTTTTTTTAATTCTGGTTTTTGTCTTTATTTTTGGTTTTGTTATATCACAATTTCCATATTTATCCATAGAATCCCAGCATCCTTCACCTTGGAATTGAAGCATTTATGGTGCCCCTGCTGAGATAAAATCGAAATCCACATTTTCCATCCTGTTATTCCATTTTCCAGCTGGGAATTGTCATTTTTTAAATGAAAAATGGATTTTTTTAGGACTCTTTTATAGTGCCTCTGGATTTACCTTCCCTGCTTTTGAGGAGGAGTTTTAGTGGAAAAAATAAGGAGAAAAAAGAGAATTTGGGGGCTGAACCAGCTCCCAGCAGAGAGCAGAAATTCCCATTTTTTAAAACAAACCAGGAGCAGCAGAGGAACATTTTTGGGATTAAATCCTCAAATCCAACATTTCCTGAGGACAAAACCCCAAATCCCCGCCCAACCCTTGGCCAAAATTCCGCCGTTATTCCCCATTCCCTCTTTTCCCGCTTTTTTATGGCAAAAAGCATCGGAAGAGGAAGAAAGAAAAAATCCGTCACTAAAAAACCCCTTCCAATTTATTATCCCGGGCTGAGGCTTTTATGGGAAAGAAATTCCACCCTGGCACCGGTGTGGGATAAAGGAAAGTGGGGGGAAAAATGGGGAGTCATAAATCTCCAGCCTCAGGAAGTTTCCAGGGAAGTTTCCAAAGATTTTTCCTGATTTTTTTGTTGGGTTTGAGGAAAAACCTGGGAGCTGCTCTGGGATGGAGAAGGGATCCAAATCCAAAGGGATCCAAATCCAAAGGGATCCAAATCCAAAGGGATTTTTAGGGATTCTTTTAGGGTGGGAAGGGTTGGGAGTGGTGGAGGTGGCGCCCATGGATCGGGAATTTGCAGCCTTGGGATTTTCCCAGCACATCTGGACAGATGTGGGCCCAAACCCTCGGATAGGAATTCCGCTGGAATTGCCCTCCAGGAATCCTCACATTCCCTGAGGGTTGAGAGCGCTGGGAACTGCCATTCCCTGAGGGAATTCCAGGAAAAAACCCATCAGGAATTCTCCCTCTCCGAGGGTCAGCCCCAATTCCAGCCTTTTATCCACGCCCGGGGGGGAATTTTTTGGGAAGAGAAGCTCCATAGGAATTTGCAGCCCAATTCTTCCTGCTGGGAATCAAAAAAAGGAGGATAATGGGGCAGCATTCCATGGTTCCTCTCCCAAGAGATGTCTCCGAACCCAGGAATTTTGGGAAAGGGGGCACAGGAAAACATTCCTGGCGCTGCTTCCCACATTATCCATAAATCCCAGGAAAAATCCCATTCCTGACAAAAGTCGGCTGTTCCAGAGGCAGCTCCCGCCTGCCGCCCTCCCCTCCACAGTGACCCGAAAAAATCCCAAAATCCATTAAAACGAACATTTGCTCTTCCCAAAATCCATTAAAATGAGCATTTGCTCTTCCCAAAATCCATTAAAATCCCGGAGCCTCCCGTCAGGATGCCCGAAGGACGCGAAACCATCGGGAAGTGATGGATGCGGGATGAAGGGAGAGGGTTGGAAAGGGCCGGAGTTGGGATCTGATCCAGGCTCGAGGACGGATTGATGGATTCCCCTTCTCCAAGCAAATGGAAATGGCTCTGGAAAGAGGGAAAATTCCCTGGAGCGGCTGCGGCGTTCCCGGTGTTTGGGGGAGCCGGTCAGAGCCACAGGGGAAATTCCTGTTTAGGATTATCCTGGAAAATTCCTCTTTTAGGATTTGCCTGCTCATTCCCTGGAGAAGCAACCAGGAAAAACTCGTTATCCTGGAAAACCGGTTGGGGTTTATTTCTGCTCATTCCCTGAAGAATCAACCGGGAAAAAATTGTTATCCTAGAAAATTCCAGATTTAGGTTTTCCTGCCCATTCCTTGGAGAATCAATCAGGAAAACTCTTCATCCTGGAAAATTCCTGGTTTCGAATTTTCCTGCCTGTTCCCTGGAGAATTGACTGGGAAAAACCTCATTATCCTGGAAAATTCCTGGTTTAGGATTTTTCTGCCCATTCCCTGGAGAGTCACAATCAATGGGAAAAGCTCCTTATCCTGGAAAACCCTGGATTTAGGTGTTTGCTTCCCATTCCCTGTAGAATTGACAGGGAAAAACATTATCCTGGAAAACTCTGCATTTAGGTTTTCCCTGTTCATTCCCTGAAGAGTCAACTGGGAAAAACATTATCCTGGAAAATTCCAGATTTGGATTTTTCCTGCCTGTTCCTTGGAGAATCAACTGGGAAAAACTCGTTATCCTGGAAAACTCCTGTATTCACTTTTCCTGCCCATTCCCTAGAAAATCAACTGGGAAAAACTCATTATCCTGGAAAATTCCCCTGCCACTCCCCCCAGCCTCTCGCAGGGCCCAGGAAAATCCCAGATGGAGCAAAAACCTTTGGAATTGCTGCACTCCAAGTGGGGCTACAGAGAGCAGTGACCGACCCGGGGATACTACAGGGAGCAATTCCCTTACTCCATGGATACTACCAGGAGTAATTCCCATAAACCTAGGGTAATACAGGGAAAAATTCCCATAAACCTTGGATGCTACCAGGAGAAATTCCCTAAACCATGGATACTACCAGGAGAAATTCCCTAAACATGGATACTTGCCAGGAACAATTCCCTAAAATATGGATACTACCAGGACAAATTCCCATACTCCATGGATATTACCAGGAGTAATTCCCTAAACCTTGGACACTACCAGGAGAAATTCTCATAAACCATGGAACTACCAAGAGTAATTCCCTAAACCATGGATACTACCAGAAGCAATTCCTATAAACCATGGATACTACAGGGAGAAAGTTCCATACTCCAGGGATACTACCAGGAGCAATTCCCATACTCTGTGGAACTACCAGGAGTTATTTCCTAAACCATGGATACTACCAGGAACAATTCCCTAAAATATGGATACTACCAGGACAAATTCCCATACTCCATGGATATTACCAGGAGCAATTCCCTAAACCTTGGACACTACCGGGAGAAATTCTCATAAACCATGGAACTACCAAGAGTAATTTCCTAAACCATGGATACTACCAGAAGCAATTCCTATAAACCATGGATACTACAAGGAGAAAGTTCCATTCTCCAGGGATACTACCAGGAGCAATTCCTAGACTCCATGGATACTCCCAGGAGCAATTCCAGGGCCCTGCCCCCAGCAATCCCAGCTCCAGCACGGAGTTCATTCCCTTCCCACTAATTACCCTGAGCACCAACTCTGATTAATTAATGCCATGAATGGAGGCAGAGCTCCATGGGCTCCCCTCCATTCCCACCCCTCATTCCCAGGAATCCTGCTCGGCACCAGGAGCAGCCAGGGAATGGTTCCTGGCCCTGACCTGGCACCCCAAATCTGCCAAACCCTTTTGCAATTCCCAAATTCCCAAATTCCCATGCTCCGAGCCCAGCCCAACCCAGCTCCTCTCCCCTTCCCGCTGCTCGGAGCCAGATTGGAGCCTCCGATGATTTTCCCTCCCTCTCCTGCTTCCCAGTTATTTTTCCTCAGCTCCACTGGGAAAAGGAATCATTTTCCCAGCTCCCATCCGGGCACCAACCACAGGAATCTGGGATCCAGCAGAGACACCGGCAGTGGGAACCAAGGACCAGCTCCGGGTGTTCCCGGCCTCATTCCGAGCGGATTCGGCCACCCCTACCTCCTGCCAAGGATTTTCCAGGAGCTCTCCAGGTGCAGATCCGTGTTCACACCTGTTCCCGGGAACATCACACCTTCTGGAGGCGTTNCCACCCTTCATTCCCGGGAATCCTGCTTGGCACCAGGAGCAGCCAGGGAATGGTTCCTGGCCCTGACCTGACACCCCAAATCTGCCAAACCCCTTTGCAATTCCCAAATTCCCAAATTCCCAAATTCCCAGCCCAACCCAGCTCCGCTCCCCTTCCCGCTGCTCGGAGCCAGATTGGAGCCTCCGATGATTTTCCCTCCCTCTCCTGCTTCCCGGTTATTTTTCCTCAGCTCCACTGGGAAAAGGAATCATTTTCCCGGTTCCCATCCAGGCACCAACCACAGGAATCTGGGATCCAGCAGAGACACCGGCAGCGGGAACCACGGAACAGCTCCGGGTGTTCCCGGCCTCATTCCGAGCGGATTCCGCCACCCCCACCTCCTGCCAAGGATTTTCCAGGAGCTCTCCAGGTGCAGATCCGTGTTCACACCTGTTCCCGGGAACATCACACCTTCTGGAGGCGTTGGGATTGTGGGATGTTAATTAATGCCTCTGCCCGTGGGATGTGTTCCTGTTTATCCCGGGGAAAATTCCCTTTTCCTGTCCTGGGAATGCTGAAATCGGCAGCATTCCAGCGGCTCAGGGGTTTCCTGGTGGGAGGAAAGGGTTGTCCCTGTCTGCCTCTCATCCTGGGGGAATTCGGGAGAATTTCTGGAATTGCAGGTGCTGGCTGCAGTGTGGAGCTTCTCTGTGGGATTTCACCTGTGGGTTATGGATCCATCCAGGAGTTATGGATCCATCCCGTGGGTTATGGATCCATCCCAGAGGTTATGGATCCATCCATGGGCTATGGATCCATCCAGGGTTTTTGGATCCATCCAGGGTTTATGGATCCATCCAGGGGTTNATTCCCGTGGGTTATGGATCCATCCCAGAGGTTATGGATCCATCCATGGGCTATGGATCCATCCAGGGTTTTTGGATCCATCTATGGTTTATGGATCCATCCATAGTTTATGGATCCATCCAGAGGTTATGGATCCATCCTGTGGGTTATGGATCCATCCTGTGGGTTATGGATCCATCCTGTGGGTTATGGATCCATCCTGTGGGTTATGGATCCATCCTGTGGGTTATGGATCCATCCTGTGGGTTATGGATCCATCCTGTGGGTTATGGATCCATCCTGTGGGTTATGGATCCATCCTGTGGGTTATGGATCCATCCTGTGGGTTATGGATCCATCCTGTGGGTTATGGATCCATCCTGTGGGTTATGGATCCATCCTGTGGGTTATGGATCCATCCCAGGGGTTATTCCCACCTCCATTCCCCTCAAAATGCCGCCATTGACTTTTCCACTTCTCTCCCCCTTTTCCAGCCCCTTCCTGCCCCTGGAGCAGCTCAGATCCCTCGAACTCCAGCAGCTCCCTCTGCTCCCTGTCCAATAAATCCTGGGAAAAGGATCCCGGCCTGACCCCACCCAGCGCCCCGGAGCCTCATTCCCTTGATTTACGAGTGGAATAAACAGAACTCCACAGCTCCAGCGGCCCTGCCCCGGCTGTCCCGGATCCATCCGTCACCTCCAACACCCTGGAGCTGCCACTGGAGCTTCGGGAAGCTGCCAAAGTCCGGGAGTGAGGAGAGAGAGGGAGAAAAACGGGAGGGGGAAACTTAAAATCAGGACGGAATTTGGCAAATCCTGAGATGCTCCACAAAAAACCCAACTTCCCAAACCTGGGAAAGGAGCAAGAGGGAAGGAGGGGTAAAAAAAACCCTGGAGGAAAGGGGGGATTTGTGGGGATAAAAATAAAAGCTGGGATATTTCTGCCCTTCCCTTTCCCTCCGAGGTTTCTCGGAGCATCATTTGCTCCCGGAGCAGCAGCCGCTCCCGCATCCCTCCTCGCAGGGGGGATTATGCAAATCCAGCCCCAGCTCCCGGGAAAGTGGGTTAATCCAACATTACCGAGTGGAAAAGGGAAGGAAAAAACCTGCTGGAGATGGTGGAGCCAGCAGAAAAAATTCCTCCCTAAAAAAAGAGGAGGGAGGCAAAGCCAATTCCAAACTGGAATTTTGAATTCGGGGAAGGTTTGGGGTTCTATTCCCTGCCTGAATCCTCTGTCTGGAGTTTAGGGGTCCATCCACAAATAATTGTAGGAAAATCCGTCTCGGATTCCGTGGAAATGCTCCTGTGCCCACATCACATCCCAGCAGCTGGATTTGGACCCGTCCTTTCCCTGTTTATAAACCTGGGAATGGAGAGGAGCCTTAGGGAAGGGCTAATTCTTGTTCAGGGAGAGGAACAGGATGGGAAATCCAAGGAAAGATATTCCCAGCTGCTCCACCTGATGCCACCAGCACCACTCGCCCTGTCTCTGCTTCCTCCAGGAGTTTTCCCTGGAAAACTTCAGATTTTCTTGGATAAAACCATTTGTGGGTGGCAGCTTATCCCAAGTTTCCCTGGAGAAAGCTCAGGATTGGTGAACCTGAGGTGGATCAAGGCTTGGGAGTGATGATCCAGGGGCAGCTCCAGCCTCCAAATACTCCCCTTTCCCAAATAAAACCAGGCTCCAAATTCTCCCCCTTCCCAAATACAATCAACATCCAAATCCCCCATATCCCAAATAAAGCCAACATCCAAATCCTTCCTTTCCTAAATAAAACTAGGCCACAAATCTCCCCTTTCCCAAATAAAACCAGGCTCCAAATTCTCCCCCTTCCCAAATAAAATCAACATCCAAATCCCCCATATCCCAAATAAAGCCAACATCCAAATCCTTCCTTTCCTAAATAAAACTAGGCCACAAATCTCCCCTTTCCCAAATAAAATTGACCTACAAATACTTCCTTTCCTAAATAAAATTGGCCTTAAAATTCACCTTTCCCAAATAAAACTGGCCACAAAATTCCTCTTCCCAAATAGAACCAGGGTCCAAATTACTCCCTTTCCCAAATAAAACCAGCGTCCAAACCCTTCCTTTCCCAAATAAAACTGGCCACAAAATTCCTCTTCCCAAATAGAACCAGGGTCCAAATTCCTCCCTTTCCTAAATAAAATCAGCCTCCAAATTCCCCCCTTTCCCAAATAAAACTGGCCTCCAAATTCCCCTTCCCAAACAAAATCAGCCTCCAAATTCCCCTTCCCAAATAAAATCGGCCTCCAAATTCCCCCCTTTCCTAAATAAAACCGGCTTCAAAATTCCCCTTCCCAAATAAAACCAGGAGCTTCCCTCCTGTTCAACATCCCAAATTCCTAAAGATTTTGGAAACAGGGAAAGGTTTTTTTTAAAAAGCTCGATATGAAGAGCCCCAAACTTCTCCCCAAATCCCAAATTTTCCTGATCCCTCCCTTTTCCCCATCATTTCCCACCCACCAAGCCCTCGGCCGAGAGGTGCCAACCTCAGCTCCGGCCTCCAAATCCCAACCCAAGCACGGAGCCGAGGCATCCCAAAATCCACCCAAAAATCCATCCCACACCCCCCCGAGAGCAATGAGGGGTTTGTCTTTACAAACTGTGGGGCTGCAGGTGGATCAAACTGGGAGATAAAAATGGGAACGATTCCACCGATTGAGGAATGGGAAAAAAAAATATTTGCTTTTAGAAACAAACTGTGGGTTTGCTGATCAATGAAATTGGATATTGAAAGATGAAAGAAATGAGGAGAAAGCACAAATTCCATAAGAATTAAAAATTAAAAGGGAGGGTTATACATTAGAGGGGAATCTTAGGGAAGTCTGGGTCTCTCAAGTGTCTCAGCCAAGGGGGGAAGAGAGGGAAATGCGGCCGGGAAATTGGGATAAAAAGGAGGCTGCATCCTCCAAAAATTGGGGACACCCCAGGGAATGCCCCATGGCCTCTGCCTTTATTGGAATAAAGTAAAAGTTCTCCTCTGGCTGGTTTTTGGACATAAATCTCTGGGGTTTGGGGATGAACTTTCCTGGTACTCTCAGCCACATTATTCCAGCTGCCTCCCTCCTCCCTGGAATTGAGATTCCCATCAAAGCCGGAGCTCTGTCTGCTTCCCCTGCCTCGTCCAGCCTTGACCTTCTGCTCCCGGGATATTGGAGCTGCTGGTCTGGCTCTGCATTCCCATTCCTGGGATATTGGAGCAGCCTGGAAGGCCCCACATTCCCATTCCAAGGCTTTGGAGCCACCGGGAAGGCTCCGCATTCCCATTCCTGGGATATTGGAGCGGCCTGGAAGGCCCTGCATTCCCATTCCTGAGGTGTCAGAGTCATTGGTCTGGCCCCACATTCCCATTCCAAGGCTTTGGAGCCACTGGTCTGGCCCCACATTCCCATTCCGGGGACTTTGGAGCCACTGGTCTGGCCCTGCATTCCCATTCCTGTGATATTGGAGCTGCTGGTCTGGCCCCACATTCCCATTCCGGGGACTTTGGAGCCACTGGTCTGGCCCTGCATTCCCATTCCTGTGATATTGGAGCTGCTGGTCTGGCCCCACATTCCCATTCCCAGGATATTGGAGTGGCCTGGAAGGCCCCACATTCCCATTCCCAGGATTTTGGAGTGGCCTGGAAGGCCCCGCATTCCCATTCCCGGGGTGTCGGAGCTCACCCGGTACCAGACGATCTCCCGCATTTTCCCGTCGGTTTTGAAGTTGCATTTCAGGGTCACGGCGTCTCCCACCACCACCGGAGGCAGGGGCTCGATGCTGACTGTCAGATATCCTGGAAAAGCGGGAAAAAAAGCAGGAAAAGAGGGCTGAGCTCCAGGGGAAGTTTGGAGCGGGGGTTAAACCGCTGTTTTCCGGGAATTTTGTGGATTGGTGGCGCTGTTGGATACCAGGGAATGGTCCTGACCCCTCACAGGGATGGATTTGGGCTGCCCTTGGCCATCCCAAAAAGTCCAAATTGGAGAAAATCCTTCCTGAATTCGGGAAAATCCCAGCGGCCACCACTCCCACAGCAAATTCCTGTCCTTCCTATGGAGCCGCTGGCTTTGCCTTGGGCTCCGTCGTCTCTCCCTGTGCTTCCAGAAAATTTCCCAAATTCCTCATTCCCGATGGGAACGGGTCCAACAGCTTGCCCAGAGGATGCAGGACCCCCACTCAGCAGTTTTCCAACTCCTTCTCCCTCTCCCCACAGCCGGATTCCGGATCCATCCTCGTTCCAGAGGGGAAATTGAACCCCGGGCAGCTCCACCCGTCCCTTTTCTCCCCCTTTTCCCTCGATTTCTTGGGAAATGGGGAGCAAGGAGCAGCCGGGGGCAGCAGGGCAGGGAATTGCATTCCCAGTTTGTTTTCCCACCTTTCCTGATGCTGCTGGGAATTGATGGATTGACAGTCTGGCAAATCCCAGTCTTCCCTCGGCATCCTTTTCTCTCTGACACCAGGACATCCCAAAAAAACATCCCTCACCCCCTCCCAATTCCCCTTTTTTTAATCACTCCTCGCACCAGGTGGGAAAACAGCTGGAGAAAAAGTCCAGGAAAAAGGAGCAGGTTTGGAAATCAGAGATTCCTTTGTGGGAGAAGGTGAATTCCAGGGATTGTTTTGTGCCTCCCAGGCAGCCATCCGAGGCTCAGCACTCCTTGTAAAACAACCCGGAGGTGTTTGTGCCATAAATCCCAGGCACGACCTGCGGGAGAACACGCTCGGGGAACACGTGCCGGCTGCGGCAGCAGGGGCAGCGTGGCCTGGAATATTGAACACCAGGAGAAAACCGGAAAATCCCGTTCCGTGCTGCCTTCGGGGACCTGCAGGAACAGCCCTGCGCAAGGAAATACGGGGGGGAAAGTGGATTTTTGGGAATGTCTGGGGGTAGGGTTGAGGGTTAAACCCCTTGTCAGCTCCAAATGATGCTGGGGATGGGGGAATTTCGACGTCACATCCCAGATTCCCGGTTTTCCTCACTGGGAGTGGCCCAAATCCTGGCCAACATTCCCTGTCCGCCTGGAGCCGGTGCCTTTCCAGCCTCTCCCTGCCTCTCCAGGGTTTATTTTTGTTCCTAAAGCGGGGATTAAATAGCTACAAAGGCCAAGCCCCCTTGGATTGGGGGGCTCTGCGGATGGAAAAGGCAGGAACAGGAGGAGGAGGAGGAGGGAGGGAGGAAGGGCAGCCGAGGTCTCTCCGTCTGCCCCGATTCCCCTCGCTCGGCTTTTGACATTTCTGAACGCCGGGATGAGCAACAGGCACGGAAAACCGGCGGGAGGATGAGCAAATCCTTGGCAGCGCGGCGGGATCTGCCCCAAGGAAACCGGGATGGAGGCTCCGTGCGAGCTCGGCCTTCCCACGGAACCTCCGGGCGGGATCGCGGCTCCCGCCTGCCCCCGGATCAACGGGAGATTAAAGGCAGCCGCGGAGGAAGCGGCAAAGCTGGAGCAAAGATTGGATTTTCCCTCCTGGCCGTGGGATATGGAGAGCCAGGAGCTCACAGGGTGGCATTTCCAGTGTTTTTCCATCCCTCTTCCCACATTATTCCCTTCCAGACCCGCGTACTGCCATGGGAATGGGAACAATCCTCCTCCCAGTCCAGAGCAAAGATTGGATTTTCCCTCCTGGCCGTGGGATATGGAGAGCCAGGAGCTCACAGGGTGGCATTTCCAGTGTTTTTCCATCCCTCTTCCCACATTATTCCTTTCCAGACCCGCGTACTGCCATGGGAATGGGAACAATCCTCCTCCCAGTCCAGAGCAAAGATTGGATTTTCCCTCCTGGCCGTGGGATATGGAGACCTAGGAGTTCACAGAGCGACGTTTCCAGAGTTTTCTGTCCCTCTTCCCGCGTTATTCCCTTCCAGACCGGTGCACTTCCATGGGAAATGGAGCCATCCCCTTCCCACTCTAGAGCAAACATTGGATTTTCCTTCCTGTGCGCAGGATCCAGGAGTTCTCAACTCAGCATTTCCAGATGTTTTCCATCCCTCTTCCCACATTATTCCCTTCCAGATCAGTGCACTTCCATGGGAAATGGAACCATCCCCATCCCAGTCCAACCACAGTGGGAACTGGATTTTCCCTCCTGTCTATGGGGTCCAGGAGTTCCCAGCTCAGCATTTCCAGAGGGCTTTCCATCCCTCTTCCCACATTATTTCCTTCCAGACCCCTGCACTGCCATAGGAAAGGGATCCATCCCCATCCCAGTCCAGAGTAAAGATTGGATTTTCCCTCCTGTCCATAGATCCAGGAATTCCCAATGCAGCGTTTCCACATGTTTCCCATCCCTCTTCCCATGTTATTCCCTTCCAGATCCATGCACTGCCATGGGAAAGGGATCCATCCCCATCCCAGTCCAGCCAAGGCTTTTGGTGATGTCCGGAGCATTCCCTGATTTTTGGTGGACTTTTAAAATCAAAAAGAACCAAGCTTGGGATGGCCCCAGACACTCCCATGCCCCAAATCCGTCCATCCAAGCATTTTTCCAAGGAAATCCCCCTCCAAACCTATCCCTGACCTACATCTTTTGGGTGGCCCAAAACAAACCCAAAATGGGAATCTTTTCTCTTCCCACGTCATGTGCTGGAAAACCACTCAGAGCTGGAACTGGGAGCAACTCCCATCCCTATTCCAGGGAATTCTGGCTTGGCCTTAAATCCGGACATTCAGTCCCTAAAAACACTGGGGTGGAACCAAAGGACATTCCAGAGCTTTTCCTGCATGGAACAGACAAACCTCTGGAGCTCCAGGATTTATTGCTCCAGTGCCATGGGATGAGGATCCCATGGAGAGCTGGTGCCAGATCCCAGACAGGCCTGGAAAGGGCTGGGAAGGGAAAAATCCAAACGCTCCAAGAGCAAAGCCAGAGCAAAACCAGCCCAGAAGTCGCGGAAAAGAAGGAAGAGAAGAGGGAGAGGGAAACAGATGCCGAGTGCCCACAGGAGCCGGGCAAGGATGCGCGGAGGGGAGGGGGAAAACGGGGAAAACAAAGCCAGACGCTGGAAAATAAAGCAGGAATCCAGATGGAGCCGTCCAGACCCCGCTGCTTGGCTGCGGCTGACGTGCGAATCCCATCCCTCATCCTCCCCTTCCCTTCGCTTCCCGACAGGCGACAACTGCGAGGTGTCAGCGCTGCTCCGCAGCCTCCCTCGGCTCCCTCCTTTTTTTTGGGATTTGCTGAGGAGAACAACAGCGGGGTGAAGGGAACAGCGGGGTTTGGGAAGAACATTTCCCGAAGGAGGAGCCCATCCCAAACTTCTGCCGTCCCTCCCGTTATCAGCATCCCTTTATCAGCGTCCCCTTCTCTGCTTCCCCTTTGCTCTTTTCAATCCGATATTTTTCCAGAGAGAGCCGGGCCGGGCCTCCCCCGGCTCGGATTCAGCCCTCTGGAAATTCATCCCTCTGATTAGATGGCAACCCTGGGGAGGAGAGGATATTTTTGCTGGCAATCGCTGGGAATTCTGGCGCCGTCCAGTTTAAGGGGGATTAAAAAAAAAGGGAAAAGGGAAGGGAGGGGAGGAGAGGGGGAAGGGAGGGATAAAGGGAATGTCCTTTGAAATCGGGAGTGACGCGTTCATAAAGGAGAACATTGGAACAAGCTCGGTGCTTCCAATTACAAAAGAGCTCCCAGGGATGAGGCAGGAATTGCTCCAGCCCTGGAAGTGCTGGATGCTGAATAAAAACCCCGTTTCCAGCCCTTTCCAGCATTCCATGGAGAATTCTGCCCCCAAATGCAGCCAGACACTCCGTGGGAATGGCCAGGGATGAAGCACAAGCAGCTGGAATCCCTGGGGAAGAGGGGAGGGAGGGAATGGAATGGGTGGGAATGTCCCATGGAAAGGCCTTGGAGCAATGGAGCCTCCCAAGGAATCCCAGCACCATGGGGAGCCTGAGTCCTTCCAACCCACCTGGAAATCCAGAATTAATTTCTGGAGATCGCCCAGTGCTCCCATTCCCGGACTTCTCATCTCCCAGTGCTTCCCAAAAATCTGACTTCAAACCAGTGGAATTCTGGAATAGGGTTGGAAGGGACCTCCAAGCTCATCCCATTCCATGGGCAGGGACTCCTCCCACTATCTCAGGTTGCTCCAAGACCTGTCCAAGCTTGGATGAATCCCGGGATGGGGCAGCCCCAGCTGTGGATGGATTTTCCTCCCTTTCCATGTCCCCAAAATCCAGCACATGCCCATCTTTTTAGGAATGGTCCTTGGATGCAGCAGTGGGAGCTCGGGATGCAGCCGGAGGAGGGGATTCTTGGGATCCAGCGGCTCCATCCCCCTCTGGAATGTCCCCAGCATCCTCCAGGAGCCGGTGTCAACTGAACGCCTCATCACTTTAATTAGCCAGTGATTAATGGGGCTTATCCATAATTCCCTCCCATTCCTCCACCTCCCTTTTCCAAGCTGGTGCTGGGATGGGAAATCCATGAGGGAATGGGAAAACAGACACCAGCACCCCCTTAACCAGCGGACACCCCACAATTCCCAGGATTTGAGGAGAGGTTTTTCCCCTTCAGGTGGGATCTAAAGGGGTGCCAACCCCCCTGGAAAAACCTGAGAGTGCTCCTGAGAATTCCCAACGGGGGATGGCAGCCCCGGATCCGCAGGAGCTGAGCGTGCCCTGACCGGCGGCGCTTTGCAACATCTTGTCCATGAAAAATTCAGCAGCTCCAGTTGTTCCTGGGAATGCAGCAAATTCCTTCCCGGCTCTGGCCATGCCTTATTTATGACATTCCAGGACAATTTACAGCCGGAATATGATGCTGCCTCTCCTTGTTAACCCGGGAGGGCTCCAAGGGCGAAGAATTCCCGACTGGCCCTGTCTGGAGTGGGAGAATTTTGCTGAATCCGGCGCTTTCCCTCCTGGAAAGCTGTGCCGGGGGTTTATTTTTTATTTAAACGGGAATAAGCGTTCGGCACGGGTTTAACACCAGCCAGGGAATGGGATGTGACAGCCGGAGTCGGCGCCGCGCTTCCAAGGAAAATGGGCCTTTGGGAAGCGGGAAAAGTGGATTGGGGGATTGGGGGAGCGCTGAGTTTTCCTTGGATATTCAGCTTTGCTTCCGGAAAATCCACCAGCTCAGCGCCAGGGGGGTTAAACCTCCCCAACCCCTCCATTGCCTTCCCAAAAGTCATCCTGGTTTTTGGAAAACGGGCGTATTCCCTAAAATAAACCCGGGAAAGTTGGCGTCACCCCCGGGCGAGGCGGAGCCCGGCTGGCAGGGAGCGAATGGCATTAATCCCGGGAAAATGGGATATTAACGGGCTGAGCAGACAATTAGGAGCCAGTAATTAAAATTCCTCTTCCCTCACAAACATCTCATTAGGCGCCGCTTCCCTCCCTCATTTCCATAAGTGGGAGGGAACGATTCCGCAGCTGGATCTGGAATTATTCCTTAGGCGGGGCTGCTGGACCAAACCAGATCCTGAATTTTTAGGGATCTTGAGAAAATACATGGAACGAGCAGGGAGGGACGCCCAGCCCATGCTTTGGGTCTATTTTTCCCCAATTAACGGGACGCGGAACCTGCCGGATGCCGTGGATGCATCCCGAGCCGCTTTGTGATGGGAATCAATGGTTTGGATTGATCCGAAGGATCGATCCATGGATTGAGAGCGGCCCCTTTGGCTTCTCAGCCCCTTTTAAATGGAGATGAAGTGAGGGAATCACTTCAGCCGGGCCCCAGGGGCTGCTCCCCCTCACATTCCGTGGGTAAAACGCATCAGAGTTACAGAACGATGGAATTTTATGGATCAATTCAGCCCAGAAAAGCCGGGGCTGCTCCATCCCTGGAAGTGTCCAAGGGTTGGTTGGGCTTGGAACAACCTGGGATGGCAGAAGGTGTCCCTGTCCATGGCAGGGAATGGGGTTTAAGGTCCTTGCGATCCAACCCATTCCATGATTCCCTGTTTTTATAGAATATGGATAAAACCAAACCCCCAAACCCGGCTTCCAAGAATTTCAACACCTAAATCCCATCAAGATGGAGTTTTTAGCCATTGCCTAGCTTCCCTTTCTTCCTTAAATCCCAGATTCCTCCTAAGCAAAATATCCCAGAGAAAAGATATCCCAAATTATCCCAGTTGGAAGAAAAAGGATTAATTCCATGCTGTTATTCCCAATGTCCTTGTGTCCGTGGGAAGCATTTCCAACACCACCTGAGGGCTTCCCAAGGATTGATGCCCATGGATCTTCAGGAAAAATCCATTTTTGGACTTGTTTTCTTTTCATTATGAGCTCCAGAGTCACTTTTTTCTTCCAGAGGGGTGGGATTGGCTCCTATCAGCTCCAAGATTCCAGTGGCTCCAGAAGTGGCGGAGAAATGGGCAAAGAGATCCAAATGGATCCTGCTGGGCTAAAAACGTTCCAAACATTCTGGCTCTGTGGGATTTTCATCCCCATTGGCACAACCTCAGCGTAATAAAAGAATTTCAGATGGAAAGGGAGGGTTCGGGCACTTTGGGAGTGGAAAGGCCACGGGAAATTTGGGATTCAGGAGCCTCTGGGTGCTGCTGTGTCCTATCTCTCCAATCCCAATCTCCGACCCCTTTCCATTTCCTACTTCCCACATTTCCACCTTTCCCTGCCCACAACCACTCGAGCCCAGCTCTCTCCATGCCAAATAAATCCCAGGAAAACTCCAGCGTTTTCCACCTTCACCACGCGTCCCCCAACAAACGAATCCGGGTGGGATTGAGCCATCGGAATCGGCTCCGTGGCTTGGGCACGGGCTGGAATAAATCCTCCAACGTCTTCATCCGGCTTTTTCCAAGCTCCTCGGAGCTGTTCCGGCTCATTGGAGCACGGGATGAGGGAGCCCGTCCCCGGCTTGGCTTGGACTCGCGGCGTCGATTTCGCGCTTGTTCGACATCTCCGGCACAAATCCGCAGGGAACGCGGCGTTCCAGGAGAAGAGATGGATGTTTGCAGGGAAAACCGTGACGGCTTTGGCCGGAGGGAGCCCGGGCGCTGCTAAAAACCCCTGGAATGGCCTTGGAATCATTATTTGGGTGTTCAGGGGGCGCCTCATCCTAAAAATCCGGGGATTTCCTGGATACTCAGAGGTGTAATTCCATGGTGGATCCAAGGGCTGCACCCCGCCCATCCCGAGAGCCAAATCCAGTGGCTACAAAGCAGGAATGCTGGAAAAGTGAGGATTTGGGGATGAATGCAGGAAAAAGAGGGTATGAGGGAAGCAACAGCCACTGGAAAATCAGGATCAGTTGGATTTGGGAAATATGTCCCTGGGATGGATGGAACAAAAACAGGGATGCTGGAAAAGTGAGAATTTGGGATTCACACAAGATTGGAGGGAAGCAACACCCATCAGAAAACCAGGATCAGTCAGATTTGGGGAAGTAATTCCCTGGGATGGATGGGAATTCTCTTCTGTTTGGGACAAAATTTCAACACCCCCCAAAACTGAACCCCCACAGACGAGAATCCCGCTCCACAAAAACACACAGAGAAGGATCCAAGACCCTTCCAAATCTTGGGAAACCCTTCACAATCCCAAAACTCCTTAAATCAAATCTGCCACGGCGCAGCCGGTGCGGAAAAGATGGATTTTCCCAGCCCACGCCGCTTATCAGCGGGAATGTGGTGGCTGCATTGATATTCCCAGTGATTTATTGGATTTTATCCCCCTGCCCGCACAGCCCGGGAATGCAGGGCCGTAAATCACACATGGAATATTTATCTCCGGATGGGAAGGATGTTTAGGAGCATTTACCGAAGCGTTGGGAAGTTTTATTTATAACTTTCCCCCCCCTTCCACTTTCCAACGTTTCCATGAAATCCCTCGGCCTCTCGGCACTGCTGGAGGGGGGAATATTTTATCTCCACGTCTTCATCCCACTGACATTCCCATAAAATTAAATGTTGGACATACCCCTGGAGCTCCCACAGCTGCTTAAAGTGGCAGCTTGGGATTTTGGGAAGAGCTTGGGATTTTGGGAAGAGCTCAGGATGGGTCATTGGACTGGGATTTTGGGAAGATCTTGGAAAAATTTCAGGACGAACTCAGGATGGGTCATTGGGATATCAAGAAGAGCTTGGGATGGGTCATTGGGATTTCAGGAAGAGCTCAGGACAGGTCATTGGGTTGAGATTTTGGGAAGAGCTTGGGATGGGTCAGGGTTGGGATTTTGGGAAGAGCTCAGGATGGGTCATTGGGATTTCAGGAAGAGCTCAGGATGGGTCATTGGGTTGAGATTTTGGGAAGAGCTCGGGATGGGTCAGGGTTGGGATTTTGGGAAGAGCTCAGGATGGGTTGTTGGGATTTTGAGAATAGCTCAGGATGGATCATTGGGTTGGGATCTTGGGAAGAACTTGGGATGGGTCATTGGGTTGGGATTTTGGGAAGAGCTCAGGATGGGTTGTTAGGTCTGGATTTTGGGAAGAGCTCAGGATGGGTCGTTGGGATTTTGAGAATAGCTCAGGATGGATCATTGGGTTGGGATCTTGGGAAGAGCTCAGGATGGGTTGTTGGGATTTTGGGAAGAGCTCAGGATGGGTCGTTGGATCAGGATTTTGGGAAGAGCTCAGGATGGGTCGTTGGATCAGGATTTTGGGAAGAGCCAGATGTTTGTCACCATACTTCTGCNGAGGTGTCAGGGTTGTGATTTTGGGAAGAGCTCAGGATGGGTTGTTGGGATTTTGAGAATAGCTTGGGATGGATCATTGTGTTAGGATCTTGGGAAGAGCTCGGAATGGGTCATTGGGTTGGGATTTTGGGAAGAGCTCAGGATGGGTTGTTGGGATTTTGGGAAGAGCTCAGGATGGGTCGTTGGATCAGGATTTTGGGAAGAGCTCAGGATGGGTCGTTGGATCAGGATTTTGGGAAGAGCCAGATGTTTGTCACCATACTTCTGCCATTCCTCTTGCTCCTTTAACCCCTTTTCCTCATTATCTAAGGACTTTTCCAGATTTTTCATTTTGTTTGGATCATTTTGGGCTCTGTCGGAATCCAAAACAATTCCTCATCCCAGGAAAGGTGAGGAGGTGGATCCAGCAGACCCAAATTCCCTCAAAAACCTGGCACCGTCCCTAATTTGGAGCGATGGCTCCGCCGGCACCTCGTGGCCTCTTCCCAGATGTTGGAGCAGCTGCCGGAGCCAAAACGGAGCCGAGAATTCGGCAGGGTCGGGTTGGGTCTGAGACGCCTCGTTTGATAAATGGAGATCGCGCCCCTCATTTGCATTTATGCAAATCAGGGCCGATTCCCTGCAGCACCGGCTGCCAATCAACCCCCACAGCTAATTAAGGCAGAATTAGCCCCAAATCCATCACTCCCCAATTTTGTTCCCATTCCATGGGGTGAAGACGATGGATCTTGGCCAAACGAGGCCCGACAGGCGGAAGGAGCCACCTCTCATCCCAAATTTTCCCTTTTCCCCATAAACAAACCCCATTCCTGCAGGATTTCCTGCTCTCCCGTGGGTCTCCTCCACACCAGCTGGATTTTCCTCGGAGCTTTCCACCCAAAAGTGCTTCCACCCCCAATTTGGGTTGCAGGGCGGGAATTCCCTCCTGATAAATCCCAGGAGGGAAATCCTTCCTCCATTTTCCAGCAGATCCAGATGAAACCCAGGAACTGTAAAAAAAAATCCCAATTCTTCCTTCTTTTCCCCTAATTTTTCCATCTCCCCTCAGCTGCCCCATGGATTATTCTCCAATCCATTTCCATGGATTTTCATCTTTCTCCAGCAAATCTCAAACTCACAAGATGGGGAGTTTTCCTACAATCCCAATTTTGCCAAGCAGGAGCAACCATTGACTGCCAGATTCAATTGAATGCCCCCAGAATGGCTCAACATTCCCTAAAATCCTTCCGGCAGAGCATGGTTCCTCCTCAACACCTGGATTAACCGGGATTAATGCTCCAAGCCAGAATGTCCAGGTGTCCCAGGGCTAAAAATTCCTCCCCCTGCTCCACTTTTCCCTAATTTTTAATCAAGCAGCTCCACAGGAAGCACAGCAGGACCTGATCTCCATGTGGAGATGTGGAATTAATCCCGAATTAAGTGTGGCAAGAGGAGAGAAAAAGATTGGAAAAGGGATTTTTCTCCACGCCAGCAAATTCCCAGCCCTCCTTTACCAGCAGCTCAGCTCTGCATCCTGGCAAGGAAGAGATTCCTCTCCAGCCGGGTGCTCTGGAGTTTTCCAGGAAGCTGCATCCCCTGATGCACCGGGATTATGGAAAACTTCACCTGGGATAAAGGATTTTATCCCCAGCCCATGACACTGTACAAAATCCATCCCAGCAATGCAATTCCAGAGTAAGAAAGAGAATTATTGCTCCTTTTTTGGGGCATCAAACGAGAACCTAGGGATTGGAAAATCAGGAAAAAAATCCCAAGCCCCTGGCAGAGCTCAGCTGGTGGATTTGGAGGGATTTGCCAGCAGCAGCCGAGGATTTTCCCGCTGCTCCAGCTCTGTTGGGATGGGGATTATGGCACCGGCAGCCAATTCCAGGAAGTCACAGCTCATGGTGTTGATCCTGGCTGAAGTTAATCCCAGCGGGAATAATTAACGGAGCGGGAAGCAGGAGGGAGCTGCTCCCTGGAACGGTGACCAATGGAAAATGGGGAAAATTCAAAAAAATGAATTTT
>VZTB01004487.1:0-41665 GCA_013397245.1 Thryothorus ludovicianus
TGCCGCCCGCGCTGGCGCCCGCCGGGCAGACCCTCACCAAGATCGAGACCCTGCGCCTCGCCACCCGCTACATCGCCCACCTCTCTGCCCTGCTGGGGCTCGGCCGGGGAGCACCCGCCCCCCGACACTGTCCCCTCTGCCCCCGGGGCCTGGGGTGCTGCCAAGATACGGACCCCAGTGACGCTTCGCCGCCCGGCGCTGCGGGCTGGGGGTCACCTCCCATGGCGAGGTTCCCCCCGGAGCTACACGGGGCTCCCGGCATGGGGACGGGTGCCTGGGCGTCACCTCTCTGCAGCCCTGCTGCGGGCACCGCCCCAGAGGTGCCTGGGGGTCCGGAGATGGGGCTAGAGACCTGGGGGTCACCCCCCTACACCCCTGCTGCAGGGACCCTCCCAGATGTACTTGGGGGTCCAAACGTCGGGATGGAGACCTGGGGCTCACCCTCCTATATCCCCGCAACCGGGACCCCTCCAGAGGTGCTTGGGGTTTCCAACATCGAGACGGAGACCTGGGGGCCATCCCCCTACGTGCCTGCAGTGGGGACCTCCTCCGAGCTGAACACGGCTGTCATGTCCACTGCATCCCCCTGGCTGACCCCTCCCCACTCTGCAGGGGCTGGGGCCCCCCCGGATCTCCCCGGTGACGTCCTGGACACAGGACTGCTGCTGTCAGAGTTCGTGGGCACAGAGACAGTCACTCAGGTACGTGCTGCTGGGGATTGGGGTGTCTCAGCATGGGGCAGGGATCAACCCCCCTTGGGGCAGCCTCAGAATCCTCTTGGTGTGGGGCAGAGCAGGAACTGGTTGTGGTGTAGGGAATGGAGAGGTGAACCCTGCTGAGGTGGCTCCCCCAGCCTGCCCCATTTTTCCTGGTGCTCCCCTCCCTCATGTTTGTGGGGATCCCATTAGTGGGGGCAGAATGGAGTCCCTTGTCCTGCTTGTCCCTGTGCAGGAGCACTTCCAGTGGGTGGGCTGGCACTCCCACCACCCCAGCCCAGCCTGTACCTCTGTGGCTGCTCACCTTCTCCCTGTCTGTTCCCAGGACCTCTCTGCGGACCTGCTCTCACTGCTGGAGGCTCTGTTCCCACCACAGCCCCGGCACTGACCCAGATGAGTCCCCGTTCCTGGAGCACCCGCTGCCCCAGGAGGCCCGTCTGGACCCCTGCAGCCCGCAGGGGACACACGGAGCCCGTGGGATAGCTGCAGGAACGAGGCGCCCCGTTGGAGCCTGGAGCCGTGCTGGACGCGCCGGGTGGCAGCTGGATGTGAATAAACCCTTGTGCCCTCTCTGAGTGTCCGTGTGGCTGTTCCCAGGAGCTGGGCGTGGGATGGGCTTTGGCATGCCTGGGGGCTCCTCGCTGGCTGCAGGGCGGGGGGCTGTGGGACAGCCAGGCACCAGCTGGGAGAGCAGCCTGGGGGAACATCATGAGAGAAACTCCCCATGCCCTGGGGCCTGACTCCCGGCCAGGATGGAGTGAGGATACCCAGCACACTCCTGATCCTGCCTTCAGCCTTCCCACCTGGCTGTTATGGGCCTGTGGGAGCTCCCAATGCAGAATGAAATGGGTAGGTTTGGGGTCCAGGTTGGTGTGGGGATGGGGCTGAGCCCACGGGCTGGAGACCCTGCCAGGACCAGAGTGGGGGAGCCTGTGATGGGGACCCTTTGCCCCCAGCCCCCTTGGTGGCTCCCTGAAGTCTGGGGTACCGATTCGCAGGAGGGTGTTGGGACCTGGCAGCCATGTGCTAATGTGTCAGGGGAGTATCCTCCCAGCTCTGGGGTCTGGGGTGAAGGGCAGGGGGTTAATGAACCCCATGGAGTGTGAAAGGACTCTCTAATGAGGTTAATATCCTCTGCTGGGGCGGAGGAGGGGGGTGACAGAACGAGAGACAAGCCTTTGAGGTGTAAAGCAGCCCCCTGCCCTCTCCTAGGCTGCAGCCCCCGCTCTCCAGCCAGGGCTGAAGGGACCATGCTCCAGCCATGGGGACAGTGCCATGGGGATGACCATGGTCTGGGCAGCAGCTGGCAGTCACAGGGCTGGGAGGAGGGACCTGAGGGTCTCTAGGCCCCTCAAATGCTGCCCCTCAACGCAAGGAGCCCTTGTGTGCTCTGATACCTGGCCGTGGCAGCTGCAGTGCCAGTCCTGGGGGGCACTGGCAGCAACCCCCTGCGCTGGGGCCTCCCTCCCACAGGTATGGGGCACGTCCCACTGTCCACTCCTGTGCGTGAGCACCACGCACACTTACGCGTGTGTCCATGTGCCGTGGGTGGCAGGGGAAGGACCGTGCTGTTCCAAGCTGCTCGCTGCGTCAAGGACCATTCAGAGCTGCCAAGGGCGCCCACGCCACAGCAGCTGCAGCAGCAGCTTCAGGTGTTGCCTCTCTGCAGAACCCGTCCCGGCACCTACCCTGCTCCCACCTCCGAGCAGATGCAGGAGCCCTCAGCACAGAGCCTCAGCACTGTGTGAGCATCGGCCCTGCCATGGCCTGGCTGGGGAATGCCAGGCAGGACAACCTGGATGCAGGTGAGGCACGGGGAAAGGGGTGTCTGCTCCTTGAGGCGTCGTTGGGCTGGGTGGGGTCACCATTCCAGGCAAGACCATGAGGGATACTCTGGGCAGGGAGAGGGGCACAGTCACGGTCTGAGGTGGGTGATGTGTTGAGGTCAGTTGCCATTGTCTGCCCTGCTCGATGCCGGGGACCTCCATAGCTCTGGAAGCATGGAGGGGCTCTGGGGGCTGCTGGAGGCTCTGGGGTAGCAGCAGGATGCAGCAAACAGGCAAGGATGGACCACAGGGAAGTGAGCTCAGAAGTGTGATGTCGGCACTGTGGCCCTGGGCAGGGGGCTCTAGGGGACAGGACCCGCAGTGCTGAGTGTGGCCTGTCTCCCCCAGAGCCCCTAGCTCAGGGTTGCCACTGCCCCTTTTCCTGTTGTGACAGTTAAGGGCCATCCAGACCCAGGCCCTGCAGTGGCAAACAGCAGCGCCGAGCCCCCTAGCACCACGCCCCCCGAGTGGGGCTGTGCCTGGAGCCCCCTCGAAGAGAACGGCGAGGAGCCCCTGCGGCTGCCCACCTTCTCCCCCGCCGCCCAGGTGCGCGTCGCCGTCACCTTCGCCCTTTTCGCCCTCTCGGCCAGCTGCAACCTGGCGGTGCTGCGGGCAGTGGGGGGCCGGGGCAGCGGCCGGCGCCCCCACATCCGCCTGCTGCTGCGGCACCTGGCCGCCGCGGACCTGCTGGTCACGGTGGTGGTGATGCCGCTGGACGCCGTCTGGAACATCACGCTGCAGTGGCGGGCGGGCGACCTGGCCTGCCGCCTGCTCATGTACCTGCGGCTGCTGGCCATGTACGCCTCCGCCTTCGTCACCGTGGTCATCAGCCTGGACCGGCAGGCCGCCATCCTGCGCCCGCTGGCCATCGCCCGCGCCCGCGCCCGCAACCGCGCCCTGCTGCACGCAGCCTGGCTCCTCAGCGCGGGGCTGGCGCTGCCACAGGTACCGACCCCGGGGCCCCTCCGGCCCCTGCCGGCGACAGCCGCACCCAGCCGGTGTCCGGTGACACCGCCTGGGCTCACAGACGGGGCTGGTGCCACTGTGTGACCCGCAGGGTGGGGATGGAGAGCCCTGTGGGGTGGGCACGGACAATTAACCACAGACGCTGTGGCGGTGATCCCCGCTCACCCAGCTGTGCCCGCTGCCTGTCAGTGCGGAGCAGAGCCAGCGCAGAGCTGATAACAGGTCCCACCCCACAGGCTGCTCTGTCCCTGTGGGCCTGAGGGGACCCTGCTTTGGCCCCCAGTGCCCTCCCTGGCTCGGGAGGCACAAACCCCCACCAGTCCCATCCCAGCTCTCTGGTCTCCAGCTGTTCCTGTTCCACACCATCACCCTGCGGCCCCCACACAACTTCACCCAGTGCACCACACGGGGCAGCTTCCCCCGGCCCTGGCAGGAGACCCTCTACAACATGCTGGGCTTCGCCTGCCTCTTCCTGCTGCCTCTGCTCATCATGGTCTGCTGCTATGCCCGCATCCTGCTGGAGATCTCCCGCCGGATGGGCTCCGGCCTCTGTGAGTGCCAGGCACCACGGGACACAGCCCCATGCCCACAGCAAGTCCTGTCTGGAGCTCTGTAGGGACCCACAGTCTCCCCCAGGGCACGGGGTCCCTGTCCCAGCCCCATTTCCCCCTCACGGGCGGTGCCCCTCCAGTCTCCTCGCAGGATGCGTCTCTGCGCTGCTCCAGCAACAACATTCCCCGAGCCCGGCTGCGGATGCTGCGGATGAGCCTGGTCATCGTCTCCTCCTTCATCCTCTGCTGGACCCCCTACTACCTGCTGGGGCTCTGGCATTGGTTCTGTCCCCGCGCCATGGAGAAGAGGATCTCGCCAGCCCTCACCCACATTCTCTTCATCTTCGGCCTCTTCAACGCATGCCTGGACCCCATCATCTACGGGCTCTTCACCATCCCCCTCCGGGGGGGCTGGGGCTGCCCGTGCAGGCACGGCCCCCTGGCCCAGCCCCCCTCCCCGGCCACCGGCTCCTTCCGCTGCTCAGCCTCCTCCCTGCCGCCCAAACGGGGAGGCCAGGGTGTGCGGCGGCCCCGAGGGGCTACCAGAGACGCCTCCTGTCACAGCAGCTCCCTGTGACACCGGCACAAGCGCTGGGCTGCTCAGGGCAGGGGGTCTGGCACCAGGATGAACAGGTCAGCGCAGGTCCGGTGGGGATGGAGCCACTGCTGATCTCTCCCTGCACCCTGAAGTGCCTCTTGCTGAGGCTGCCCCTGTGCCCTCTCCCTTCCCTGTGCCCTGAACAGCAATAAAGTGTCCTATGGCCACCCCTTGTCCCTTCCGTGTCCTCCAGATGGGACCTGAGCTGGGGTCCCCAGAGTCAGCACCCTGACCCACTGGGGTCTCAGCTGCCCCTGTCCCCACCACGGGTGGCTCAAGAGTTTCCAGGTAGGGAGACAAGGCATTCAAGGCCATCCACAGGGCTGGGTGCCTCCCTCCCTGTTCACCCCCACAGGGCTCTGTGTCCCGGTGGGCGCAGGGCTGGTTCCCTGCCAGCCAGGGCCGGGTTGGTGGCAGTCCCAGGTTGCTGCTGATGTGGGCTCTGCTCCAAACAGGAGCTCCTGGCTCCTGTCCAAGGCTGTTGGGAGGCACACAGGGCCAGCTCTGCTGCCTGCAGCAGCTGCCCCAAGGCCAGCGCTGATGGCGGAGCCAGCACGGCTGCTGGGGCCCGCAGAGGTGGGAGAGGGCTGTGGGCCCCTCACTCCCCCCAGCACCAGGAGTATTGCCAGAGTGAGGGACAGCCCAGATCTGCCCTGCCATCCCCCAAGCCCCAGGGAAGGGACCACAGAGCTGGGCTCTGCCCAGGGGTCCCCCCCGTTCCATGGAGGGACTCTGGGCTCCCTTGGCTCCTCTGTCCCCCCTGCCCAGCGGGAACCCCATCACAACCCACTGACACTGTAGCCCCACGCTGGGGCACAGACGGGGTGCTGCTCCTGCTAAGGGGTCTCTTTGGCTCCAGAGTCTGGTCCTGTGCTGGGAGCTAGTTCAGCTGGAGCGGGCAGGGGGTGAGGCAGGCGGGCAGAAGCTGTGCCCAGTAATGGCAGTGCCAGCCATGCTTGCAGCGATTTATTCAAAAGTGGCAAAGGAAAAGTCTAGTGGAGTTGCTTCAGCTCTGAAAAATGATCTCACACCTGCTTGAGGGCTGGAGGGCCAGCACACCAGTCACTCCAGGGGTCTTGCTCAGGGGCATCACCCCAGGCTTCTGTGGGGGTCTCCACTTTGTGGGGTTCCAGCAAATGAGGGGCTACAGTCCCTGGTGTGCGTGGGTTCCCCGTGCTTCTGGGGCAGGGATGGGGCTTCCTTAGCATGTGTCCGCAGGGTGGGGGGAATGTGTGAGGGGGTTGACTCCCAGGCACTGACCCACATGAGTATGAAAATACCACCTGGTATGGGCACACCTCCTGCTGCCAGCCTGAGAAGTGCTGTGAGGGAACGAGCTGGTGGAGCCAAAGGACCACCCAGAAAAAAGCCTTCCCTTGCTGGATGCTGCTGTTGCTGTGGCTCTGCTGCTGGGAGCACCCTGCCCGCCCCAGCTGGGGTGCAGACAGAGACCCCCAGCCCAGGGGCAGATCTCCTTGGGCTGAGTGCCAGGTGGGCCAGTGCTGCCCCTCCCCTCGGTGGCTGCACAGGGCTTCGAGGGGCAGTGCATGGTCATGGCAGTCACATCAGTCACGAGAGTGCCCCAGCGTTGGTGCTGGTCCCACCTGCTTCCCAGTGGAGCCAGAGAACGGGGACAGGGTGGCCAGGAGAGGGGACAGGGTAGGTCAGGTGATGGCAAGTGGGAGGTGATGCCCTGGGATGCCTGTACTTGGGTGACTGTGTCACCCAGCTCAGCAGTGTCAAGTCACCCCCTGCTCCCACCCATGGCACAGATCAGAGGCAAAGGGCGGCCCCAGGGCCGCAGCAGTCCCACTCCCCGCTCCACTCAGGCACACACAGCAGCTCTAGGTGCCGGCTCCGCCGCTGCTGGGTCTCTTCTCAGTGAAGAAGCTCTTGAGCAGCATCACCTGCCCGATGCTGACCACGAAGAGGATGAGGGTTTCCCCCACCGACCAGTAAGAGACGCGTCCATTGAGCTCCTCAGCCCTGCTCCGGTCCTGCGCCTCCCGCAGGCGGTAGTGGGTCTGAGAGTCGATCACGGCGTTCAGCATCTCATGGATGGTGACACAGGCCGATTCCATCTGGGGGACAAGGACAAGAGTGCCCTGTCGCTTCTGCCGTGGCATAGCTGAGGAAGCCCAGGGCTGAGCCAGGACACTCGAGAGCAGTGTTGTATGTTCCCTGCCAGAACTCACGCAGGGTGGTTTCCCAGTGGGACAGAGGTGAGAGGCCTGCCAGGGCACCTAGATGCCCAGCCCAGAGGCTCTCACCAAGGGATGGAATGGCTGATGCAATTCCCCCATGTGGGATGGACACGGGCAGGAGGGGGAGCCCAGACCCAGCACAGCCCCCCCGAGGCAGGCAGAGGATGTGGTGGGGCTGTTGGCTGGCGGTTGGCACTTCTGCATCCAGTGGAGGAAGAGGAGGACAAGTCCCCAACTGCCATCCTGCAAGGCAGCTTGGGGCCTGCGACAGGATCCTCCCTCCCTCCCTGCTTTCCTCCTGGGACCCACCTGTGTCAGGGCAGTGACGCGATTGTTCATGTCGGGCAGGATGGGCGGCTCATCGCCCACCTGGAAGTCGAAGTAGACAATTTTGTGGGAGAAGGTGGAGAACTCGTTGCTGAAGCAGAAGGTGTAGACACCCTTGACCTCGGTGTGGTGTGAGAAGCTGTCGTACTGCTTCTTGGTCTCCTGGTAGATGGTCTTGCCGTTGGGGTCCTCCACATAGCAGTCCACATCATAGTGTCCTCCGCTGATCACCTGTGTAGGGAGCTGTAGCTCAGATGGTGGCACATGCAAAGCAACGTGGCAAGGGCCCCCTGACCCTGCCCAGCCCCACAGCTGAGTGAGAGGCCAGCGGGCACCATGCCCATGGGATGGGGCCCCAGCCAGGGGAGCTCTGGGGAAGTTGTGCACCACAGCGTCAACAGCTCAGGTGGGGTACCCATGGCTCAAGCGGGGTGCCTGGAGACAGGGACAGCCCTCATGACCCAGGTCACGGGTGTCCATGGCTGATGGGGGCACATGCCAGACCTGGCTCACAGGTGGACACTGCTGGGCATGGGGCTGGGTTTGGGAACAACTAGTGCAGTCCAGAGGGAGTCAGGGGGGTGCATGGGAGGAGGGAACTGCAGCCCTGCCTGGGGCTCTGCAGAGCACAGGATGGGAGTATGGGCAGAGGCACAGGCAGGTGGCACGGGCAGAGGCAACAGCACACACATGGGCAGGGGTATGGGCAAGGGGACACGGGCAGGGGCCAGAGGCAGGCACACGGGCACGGACAAGACCTGGGCAGGGGCACAGGGATGGGGCACAAATGGGGTGTGGGCAGAGGGGGCCCTGGCGGGGCTATGGGCAGGGGTTGCAGGCGCGGAGCACGCAGGGCTGCAGGCAGATACAGGCAGGGTATTACCTGATAGTCGAGGGTGAACTTGATGCCGTTCTCAATCTCCTGGTGGAAGCAGCGCTGGGCGCTGTCGGGCAGCTCCAGCGTCAGCTCCGTGCCGCCGGCCCCCAGCGCGCCCAGCAGCGCGGCCAGGCACAGCATCTGCACCGCGCCCGGCATCGCGCCCAGCATCGCGCCCAGCACNGGGAACGCTGCACCGACCCCGGCACCCTGGGACCCCCCAGCCCCGGCATCTCTGGGCCGAGCATCCCGGGAGCAGCGGGGATCCCCTCGGCACTTTCGGGGACCACTGGCCGGACGGCTGGTGTCGGGTCCACGCGAGACCAACCTCCGTCCAAAGCTGAGCGCTTTATTAATGCAGTGCAAAACCAGTGCGAAAGTCTCCGCAGGGCCGCGGCGTCGCCCCAACACCTGCCCCCGCGGCCCTACGCACACGCAGTCTCGTAAATGAACGCGTCCATGGAGTCACGGAATCTGTCGGCAGCCGCGGCACACCGTGCGTGGGGTGAGGCGTGGGGCTGGGGGACCCACGGAGTCTTGGCTGTGGCGCGGTGCCTGCGACTTTCCCGGTGGTATGAAGCCCTGGAGTCAGCCCGGGTTACCCTTGGTGACTTGGCACCCCGGGTTCCCTGCCGCTGGCAGGGGCTTCCCATGCAGCCGGGCTGGGAGCATCTTGCTCGGGGGTTCAGCGCTTCCTGAATCCAGAGCACCTCGGCATGGTGTGGAATGAACCCCCTGAAGTTCAGACGCTTCAGAGGCGAGACAAGCCCATCTCGGCCCGCAGCCGACGGAGCTGCAGAGGTGCCGGGTGAGCTCGGCCGCCGGAGCTCCGGAGCGCTCGGCAATCTCGGAGGTGGAGGATTGTCTCCCTCTCCCGCTCCGGGAGAGCACCGACACGGTCTGTGACTCGACGGATGTTCCCGCTCCTCCAGCCCCCGCAGTACTGAGCCCCTTCCCCTGCTGGAAGGCACTTCATGAATGCCTCGGCCCCGGAGATCGCCGTCCCGGGGGCTCCGGGAGGAGATTCGGTGAGAGAATGAGCAGGATGTAAGAAAAGCGAATTGCATCTAGTGAGGAATAAGTGAACTGCAGGTGGGATCCTTGGCACGGAGCTTGGAGATCTAGGACGGCGGGGGAGCGATCTCCCAATCAGCCCGCTCCCAATTCAGGCCCTGGGTTAGGGCTGAACCCCCTGGCCACAAATGTGTCCCCGGAGCCCACTCTGTGTGGGAACCGCCCCCTTTCTGCGGGGACAGCACGGCTTTGGCCACCTCCCTGTCAACAAATGGTGACACGGCTACTGCGCCACGACCTCCTCAAAATCGGAGAGGTGCCGCATCTGCTCTGCCTGCATGGAATGTCTGCGGAGCAGCTTCCTGTGGGCTCTCAGATCACCCCGCCGGGGTGAGCTGGGTGTGAGGGGCACCAGCGGCTTCAGCCCCGCAGCCAGCGGGGAGGGGCCTTTGCTGGAGCCAATGTCAGGAATCGGGGGGTTGGGGTTCACATTCAGGGGGGGCAGATATCCTGGCCTTGTGTGGGAGATGTGGTCCAGCAGCAGAGTCCCGGATCCTCGCCTCTCCAGCAGGCCGGGTGGCCGGCGCCGGCCGGCGCTGGGCGATGTGCTGGCGCTGCCGGAGGGAGAGCCACAGGAGCCCTCCAGCAAGGCCAGGTGGGACCCGCTCAGCTTCCTGCGCTCTGATGGCCCCTTGCCCACCTCGGTGACCTGGGAGTCTCCGTTGTGTTCAGTGCCTGGCCTCCTCCAGAGTGGAGCATCCATCCCTGCAGCCGAGCTGGCGGCCGAGCTGGTGCTCTCTGGCTCCTCTGGGACTGTGATGCTCCGGGACAGGCACGGGTGGGTGCCTGGGCTCTTCTCGTGGGTGCCTTTCCATGCCAGTGGCCCCAGTGCCTGCTCGTCCACTGGGGGGAAGAGAGAGGGGTCCCTTCCCTTGTTGCTGCTGCTCCGGGTGAGGGAGGGCTTTTTGGAGAGTGAGAGGTCGCTGATGCCTGTGATGACCTCACTGTCAGTGCAGACCCGCGTGTCATCACGGTGACCAGAGGCTGCCAGCACCGAGGGTGCCACCAGTCCCCACGGCTCTGACCGCAGTCGCTTCAGCCGGGGCAGCTGGGCTCTCCGGGCAGTGCCAGCTCTCTGGCCCGGGGAGGGAGGCTCAGTGTCCCCAGTGTGTGAAGGGTGTGGGGCGAGAATGCTGCTCTCCTTCTCGGCAGGGGAAGGTGCTGAGATGGGAGTTTTCAGGTGAGCACTGGAGGGGACTGTGCCTTCCTCGAGGGGAGCCCTCTCCTTGAACTCCAGAGCAGGGGCAACGTTCAGGTACTGCTTAGCGGTCTTGATGCCAGAGGCTGATGTGTCCATGGTGATGATGATCACCTCCTTCCCCTTGGCTCTGCAGGCATTCAGGAGGTGCTGCAGCACAGCCTTGTCCTCGGCATTGATGGCATGGACCAGCGCCGAGGCTCCTGAGTGGTCCTCCAGGCTGGGGTCCGCCCCACTCTCCAGCAGCAGGGACACCACATCCCCCCCAGCCCCTCGGATACAGGCGTGCATGAGGGCGGTTTTCCCAGACTTATCCTGGATGTTGGGGTCAGCTCTGTTGTCCAGCAGGTACTTCACCATCTTGGCCTTGTGGATGCTCTGCTGGTCGACGTGCGTGGTGATGCAGGCCACCATCAGCGCAGTCTCACCCTTCTCGTTGCTCTCGTTGATGTAAGCCCCCCCTTCCAGCAGCAGCCGGGTCAGCCGGAGCCGGCCAAGCCACACGGCCTTCAGGAGGGAGTTGCCCCCCAGCTCCAGCTCCGTCACCTCATCCATGGCTGCTGCTTCCCGCTGGGTGATGGCTGGCAGCTGTGGGGGGAACCATGGAGAAGAGGTGAGCCCCACAGCTTTGTCCCTGCCTCCCTGGGATGCCGTTCTCTGGGCACTGCCCCACACTCCTCTGTCCCTCTGGCCATGTGCACCCACCTGGTGCAGACAGCTGCCCGGACACCTTGGTTTCCCCAGGAGATCAGGGAGCTCCTGATGGTCTCCACTGGCCTGCTGCGTCTGGGGTACACAACACGAAGCCCCCTGGAGACTGTGTGAACTTCCCTGATGGCTTCCTGGGCTGGAGTCGGGGTCTCTGCTTCCTCACTGTCGGAGGGAAGGGGAAATAGCCTCAGTCATGCTGTCTATTGTTTTTGTACTGCCCCCTACTTCTACCGCCCCGCTGACCTCCGCTGCCACCCACTCCTGCTGCCTCCCGCGCCCTGTCTCACTCCTCAGGGTGTTTCTGGAGCCCTGAGCAGCCAGTGCCTCCAGAGTGCCCCTGGAGAAGGCACAAGCCTCCCCTCCCTTCCCCACCCCTCCGTGCCCTCCACGGGATCCTGCGGCCCCTGGACCGACGGGCGGTGCTCACATTGCTCCCAGCCCCTCCCAAAGGCGCCCACGGTACCACCCCTGCCCGTGAGCTCCCCACGGCCCCTTCCCGTGGGGACCCCTTGGACACGGGGAGAGACTCGGGCGTCGGTTCTCCCCCACCCCCGCCGGGACTGGTGTCCCCCGCGCCCCTCCAAGCCGCGGCCATCCCGCTCCCGCCGCCGCCCCCGGCTGCGGTGGTGATGGTGGGGTGCGGCCGCTGCCCCGGCCCGCTACCTGCTGCACGGTGCCTGTGGCGGTGTCCGGTGCCGCTCTCCGGTGTGAGTGCCGCTGCCCCGTGCCCTGCACCGGTGTCGGTGCCGGTGCCGCTGCCCGGTGCCGCTGCCCGGCGCTGCGCGAGGAGGAGGGCGCGGGAGGCGGCGCGTCCGCCCGCAGGTGGGTGCGGGGAGCGGCGGGCGGGGGTGTCCGTGTGCCGGGGGGCTCTGTGCCCCTCCGCCGGGCGTGTCCGTGTGCGGGGCACCGTGAGCGGGGCTCTGTTCTGCGCCCACCCGTGCGGGGGTGTCCGTGCGCACGGCCGGGCTGTGGGTATCCCTGCTGCCGGGGCTCTCCAGACCCCGAACCGGTCTGAGCCCACAGCTGTCCCCACTCGGAACAGGGGGAATTACGGCCCCCCTGAGCCCCCTCTGACGTTCATGACTCCGTGGCTTGAGCGCACACCTGGGACAGCCTGAGGGTACGCCTGGGGCACAGGAGATTCTGGGGTCCCTGCGTCTGCTCCCCGCGCACAGCTGCCCTCGGCGCTAGGGCATACCGGGACAAGCAGCGGTGTGCTGCCTCTCTCTGGCCCTCCTTTGTCCCCTTTGTCGCTTCACCTGCTTCCCAGCAGCTTCCTCCACTTTCCTTTCGGAGCAGTCCCAGCAGAAAGAGGGAATTCAGAGGAGGGGGGACACGGTCACAGATGTCCTGGACTACCCCTCCCAAGCGCCACGGTTCTGCACTTCTGCAGACCAGCAGAGCTGTGAGGGTGTTTGTCATCACACCCTCAGCATCACATTACATCTGGGGAAAACTTCTCTTGTGATTAATGAAATATAATCTAATATTGCAGCGCTCTTCATTCAGAGATGATGAAGAAAATGAGAATCAGAGCCAGTATAGAAATTAAGTCAGTCTTATTACATTAAGGAGCATTTAGCAAACCTTATGGCAGGTTCCTCCTGACTTGGTAACACAGGCCCTCTGCAGTACCTGCTTAAACTGGCCATACCCTCCCCCAAAATATGTTTATCTGTCCATTTTCTGATGCATGAACACACCAGTTTACTTGACAATAGTAAAAAATATTAACTACTAAAAGCAAGGTAATATAAACACCTTAACAAAATAAATGTCTTAAAAAGAAAGTCTTGAGACCCACCAATTTAGAAGAGACAAGCTGTGGAGACAGGAGGACCCCAGGCTGCCCAGCAATGAAGGTGCTCCTCCAGAACCAGAGGAAGCCACCACATTCCCCAGCTGAGGGGGATCTGCTCTGTCCCCAGGGCACCATAGCATGGGTCAGGGATGGCCACAAGGAGACAGGAGGTGGTTGTGGGGAAAGAGGGGAGGTCCTGGGTCCCTGATGATTGCAATTAGGAGAATGTTGGAAGTAAAAGTTGGGGAGCTGACACTCCCTCCTTGCAAGTGCCCCTTCCTCCTCTGTCCCCCTTGCTGCTCCTGTGAGTTGTCACCCCTGTGCTGGACCACAGACTGGAAAGCAGGAATGGCTTATCCTTGAAGATGGTAAAACCCAGGAGTTCCCTTTCCTGCTCCACCAGCCTCGACACCAACTTCCAGGGGTCCATGGGGTGGGACATGCCCCAGCAGGGAGGAGGGCATGGTGATGCCAGCTCCATTGTGCCAGTCCTGGGAGCTGGAACCTCTGTGAGGGGGAGCAGGAATAGCCCTTGCCTGCTGCCAGGGGGCCTCAAATCTGCCCCAGCCATGCCCTGGCTTTGCAGAGCCAATCTGTTCACTTATCTTCATCCTCCTTGTCTTCCTCACCAGTGTCTCTGCCATCCCTGAGGATGCCATGGCAACGGGGCCGCGGGGATGGCTGCGGGAGAAGCTGCAGCTCTGTGCAGGGCTCTGAGCCACGGGTTTGATCTCAGCAGTGCCCGTGCAGCCTTGGGGGCAGCAGGATGGAGTACAGACACCATCAGTTTGGGACAAAGCTGGGATGAGGTGGCTTTGAGGTGGCTGGGTGCCACCACAGGGTTCTTGGCCCACACAGAACAGCCCTGGCAGGGTGGGGAGGGCTGGGCTGTGCTGGGGGTGCTGCTGGTGATACCAGTGCCCTGTGGCACGGGTGGTACTGGTACCCAGCATCCTCCCCTGGGCAGGGGGCTCCTTTCTCCTGGAAGGACAGAGAGGGGCAGAGGTGGCAGAGCTGTGTCATGGAGAACAGCAGGGATGCTGGATGCTTTGTGGGGCCATCCCAGCACTATCCCACCTGGATGAGCAGCCAGGGAGCTGTCACCCCTTTGTTAGAGCCTGCTGAGGTTATGGTTGGAGTCTGGCCCAGCCTGGAGAAGGAGGAGTTGCTTTCTGGGACAGTAACAGGGCTGCCTGCTCTCTGTGGGGTGCAGCTGGGGTTCCCAGGGCATTCCAGGGGCTTCAGTGATGCCTTGAGGGTCTGGGACTGTGGGAGCAGGGACAGGATGGTGAAGGGCAGTTGGCTCCATGTTCTCCTCAGCCCTGGAGGAGCTGCAGCCCCTGGCTGAGCAGAGCAGGGTGTTTTCTGGGAAAGGATCTTGTCTCCAAGTACCATTCCCGGCATCTTTGGGCTCCCGGCTCCAGCACAGGTGGGTGCTGGGGCAGCCTCGCCAGGGGCTGAACCAGCCCCATTCTCCCCGAGGCACCTGCCTCTGGCAGGTTCTATTTTGGGTGCTTTGCCGAGGGCTGTGTGAGCTATTCCTGCCAGCTCCTCCCTGCATGGCCGTCCCACCGTTCATAGCCACACTCCTGGGGCTGAGTGCAGGCGTGGAGAGCTCAGCATTCCAGGGGGGTCACTGGCTCTGCTGCTGGTGCTGCTGCTACCTGGGACACAGCCCAGGCCCCTCCACCTGGGGGACACAGTGGGGCCCACCAGAGTTTGGCCCCAGCCAGGAAATCTCCTGGGAGTTTCATGGAGGAAAGGGTCCGACCATCCCCACAGCACCTTGTTTTCCCCTCAGGTCTGGGCAGAGCTGGAGCCTGGGCAGGTGGGTCAGGTTTGTACCTGCTTTAATTGGGACCCTGATTTTTCCTGCTGGGAAAATGGGTGTGATAGAGATCAATCAGCTGAAACCCATTCTGTTAATGAGAGCCCTGCCACCTCCTGTGGCCATGCAGTGCCACATAGTGCTTCTCCGTGTCCCCTCTGGCCCCTGGCTTTGGCTGGACGGTTGAGCTGGCCATGGTGAGATGTTGCCCAGCACCGCAGCGCCTTGGCCAGGCTGGGGAAGCAGCAGCTGCCCCCACCCTGGGGCACCGGCAGTGAGGGATGGAGCAGGTGTGACCCCACATCCTGTGCCATTGCTGAGGGCACTGTGGGGGGGCACAGGTCTCTGGGACCAGAGCTGGTGTCCGAGAGGACCTGAAGTGGGTGATGCAGTGGGTGATGCAGTGGGTGATGCAGTGGGTGATGCAGTGGGTGATGCAGTGGGTGATGCAGTGGGTGATGCAGTGGGTGATGCAGTGAGTGATGCAGTGGGTGATGCAGTGGTGATGCAGTGGTGATGCAGTGAGTGATGCAGTGAGTGATGCAGTGCTTCTGGAAGGGACTGCATCACCCAAAAGCAGCTGCATCATCACAGGGAGCGGCTCTGGTGTCTCTATAGCAACCGTGGGGTAAAAATAGTGCAGCAGCTTTAGGGAGCTGTCAGGGCCTGGCAGGGATCGCTGCTGGGATGGGTGCGTGGGGAGCACAGGCTCAGCGGGGAGCAGGGGCTCCTCAGGGAGCAGGGCTCGCCGAGCTGCCCAGGGCTGCTGCCCTCCCAGGGCTACTCAACAAGTGAGGGAAGGAGGGCACAGGGTGTGGGGGTCAGGGTGTGGGGGTCAGGGTGTGAGCACAGCAGCACAGAGCCCTGACTGCTTCTTCACGGACTCCCTGCCTGTCTCCTGTCCTGTTCTGGCTCTGGGGACAGTGGCAGTTGTTTTCACAGCAGGGTTTGGAGGTGCGCAGGTGGGGAGGATTCCCTGTGCCCCTCCCTGCCTGCCCTCTCACTGCCATCGTGGTGAGCTTGGATCCGAGGCTGGGTCTGTGGCAGACTGGCAGCTCTGTAGCTGCACTGGACACCAGGACATCGCAGGTGGCTGTGCCTGTGGTCTGCTCCCTAAGCTGGGGACTTCCATGCCCATCTGAGGCTGGAACAAAGTCCCAGCCTTTACTGTAAGCAGTAGGGTTTGGAGATGGGTGGGGTATAGGGTTCTCTCCAGACTCTGCTCCACGGTGTGGGGATTTGGTTTGACTCAGACTGACAAATTGTGGAAAGGTCTGAAAAGGGGACTGCGGTGGTCTGTGTGACTGAGCAGCTCCCCTTGAGTCACCAGTGGCATTTGCTCAATTGCTGGGCCTTGGAGAGTGACAGCTTCTGTCCCTTGGACCTCGAGCACTGGGGAGATGGGCTGTGAGACTGGGCAGCTCTGGGGGTGCTGTGGGGCCCTGAATCGCTCTCCCTCACTGGGAGCAGGGCTGGGAGCTGTCCTGGTGGGCAGAGGGACTGGGGATAGTGTTTTTCTCCCTTTCTCTCCCTTGGTTTCTTGTGCCCCCTCTGTCCATCGCTGGACCACATGCACCCCTGTTCCTCCCTCCTCCCCTCTCCCAATCCCGCAGTTGCTGTTGCCTTGACAACACAACTCTCTCCCCGCACTCCTCCATGATTTTCCCTTGGCAATCTACACATTCTTGCTCCTTCACATCCAGGCTTTTCCCCTGGATGTGCTCTAGAGGGGCAGCAGAGGACCCCTTACATTGAAAGGCTGGAAATGCCCTTGATACCAGGGTGGAAATCACCAGATCCTGGCAGGAGGAAATGAATATCTGGGGGTGGTGGTGGAAGATGATGCCACCTGTGTTGCAATGGGTGAATCACTGAATCCCAGAATGGTTTGGATTGGAAGGGACCTTAAAGCTCATCTCATTCCAAGCCCCTGCTGTGAGCAGGGACAACTTCCACTATCCCAGGGTGCTCCAAGACCTGTCCAGCCTGGCCCTGGACACTTCCAGAGATGGGGCAGCCACAGCTTCCTGGGAAGGCATAGGAGGGATGAAGTGACAACACGATTTGTGTGGTTATTTACCAGTTAGGATGAGAGCGTGCTGTGATGGGGCAGGAAGAAATAAATGCTTGGGCTCTCTGGGCACTGGGTTTATTGCTTGTGACAATGGGCAATAAATTCCTCGTGGTTCTGGGGGTCTTTCTGGGGGTTTTCTCATTTCTGGATAGGTGATTCCCTGCTCTGAGCTCCTGGAATCAGTGCTGCAGCTGCGGTCCGATGTGTGGCTTGCCATAGGATGGGGATGCAGAGCACAGCTCTCACCCAGCACAGTCCTGTATTTTCTTAATATTATTAAACTAAGTTTTATAAGTATTCATGGCAAGAAAATCAATGCAAAAATATTCCATTCTCTCATTTGGCTTTTATAATTTTAGAAATTTGTTTTCTCTCAAGAAGCCATTGCAACTCTCTTTGGGTTGTGTTTAACTCCTAATTCTAATGAATCTCCACAGGGAACTACAACAGGAAAATGTCAGTGCCTGGTCGCTGGGAATGGCAGATGTGTGGGACTCCAGATGGAATGGGAGATAAAGCCCGGGATCCAGGATCCTGACTCAGCCAAAGCTAGGGCATGAAATGTCTGGAGAAGAGAAAGCTCTGGGGAGACCTTAGAGCTCCTTCCAGTGCCTGAAGGGGCTCCAGGGAACCTGGAGAGGGGCTTGGAACAAGGGCCTGAAGGTACAGGACAAGACAGAAAGGCTTCCTGTTGCCAGAGGGCAGGGCTGGATGGGATATTGGGAAGGGATTTTTCTCTGGGAGGGTGGGGAGGCCCTGCAATGGATTTCCCAGAGCAGCTGTGGCTGCCCCTGCATCCCTGGAAGTGTTCCAGGCCAGGTTGGACAGCGATTAGAGCAACCTGGGACAATGGAAGGGGTCCCTGCCCACAGCAGGGGGTTGGAATGAGATGAGCTTTAAGGTCCCTCCCAACCCAAACCTCATCGCAGCCTCTGCACAGCGAGACACAGCTCCCGAGCGGGGGCAGGGGAACATCCGAGTTTGCACTCCTCGGGGCGTGTGTCGGAAGAGAAGGGATCCGTATTTAATGAGCAACAACCCGCAATTAGCTGTGCTCAGCGCCTGTGGGGGCGGCGCTGGCAGCGCCGGGGTGAGCGCTGTGCCCGGGGCCGGTGTCACCGCCTCTCCCTGGGGTGGCAGACCCTGTCCCAGGGCAGACCCCACCCCAGGGCAGACCCCGTCCCAGGGCAGACCCCACCCCAGTGCATTCCCTGTGTGCCCGGCGGGGGCTCGGCCGCCGCCCTCCTTGTGTCTCATGCCTGCGGGGTCCCCCTGCTCGCCTGCGCAGCCATCGCCGGGGGGCCCCGAGGGACTGCGCGATGCTCAGGGACCGCAGCCCTCGCGTGTCCCCGCAGTCGCCCCTCGTCCTGCGCTGGGCTCCGGGTGCTCGGCCCCGGCTGCCCCAAGGGCTGCCTCAACTTTAATATCTCTGCTGAGCGAAATTTCCTGGTGCGGCTTTCATCTCCGCTGGGACACTTATGAAATATCCGGCTTCTGTTTTTTTTTCCGAAGAAGTGGAATTTCCTATTCGGGGCTCTAATGCCAGGGCTACGTGCTCTGGGCGAGGAGCGGCTGCCCGGCCGCAGCCCCGGCTCTGGCTCAGCCATCGCCCCCCTCCGCCCCGGCTCCCGCGGGGAATTCGGCTGTCTCAGGAGTTTTCCGGTGGCGCTAAGCCGTCTTTTCACGTCTGATCACCCCACCTGCCACGGGGCAAAGCCAAATACACGCTGACAACCCGCCGGCGGCTGTTTGCAGAGGGATCGCACGAGGTCCCGGCCCCCCGATGAACCCCTCATGCCGAAGCGGTTGTCAGAATGCAGGCTCTCACATCTGGGGCTCCTGGAGGCTCCAGGCGCTCAACCCACCCATTCCAGGGTTCCCGGTAGCTTCAGACACCCAGCCCGGCCAGTTTGGGGCTCCCGGGAGCTCCTGGTGCACCCCAGAGAAGCCCCCCAATGCCAAGGGATGCCACGACCGCTGCAGTTTTGTCCCTCACCCAGCTCAGGGCGGGATGGAAGGAACCCTCCTCTTCCCTCCCTTCATTTTGTGGGTCCACCGCCACCTCCACACCTCCCGGGCAACGGGAGTGGTCGGAGGGGCTGCGTGGGCTGTGTGTAGAGCACTGCCCCTCCGGCTCCCGGGGGACGGGTGGGCTGGGGAAAATCCCGACACCCCAAGTGCTCCGAACCCACCGGTGCCACCCCACTGCAGTGCCTGCCCAGAGCTGTGGTGTGGCGGGGTCACCTCCTGTCCCCCTTGGCCCGGGTCTCGAGTCACTGGGGGGACAAAAAGCCATCACCGAGGGTGGCAGAGCCTGTCCCAGACCCTGACCCTTCCCTCTGCTCCGAGAGGACTCCCGGGTTTCACGGTGCAGGCGCACCTGCAAATGAAGGGGATCTGGGCCACGGGGCTCGGGGGCTCCCCTCCAGGCTTTGTCAAGCAGCAGGGCGTGCAGGGGAGTTCTGTAGGGGCAGCAATGTTTTGGGGAGCCCCGTGGGGCTGCAGCAGTGGATGGCTGTGGGGGTCATGTGGGTCAGGGCAGCCCTGGGGTGCGGGCCGTGCAGCCGATGGGTTTCGGCCCGGCCAGGCTCTATCCCCTCTGGAAAGAAACCTCCTCCCTGTGCTGGTGCTGGCTCTTTCCTCTCCACCCAGCCAGACATCCATGAGCAAGCACCCCAGAATGCCGGCGTGCTGGCACACACTCTCCAAAACACTTCAGTGGAGGCAGGAAAGATCTGACTGATGGGAATAGCTGGAAAACTGTGGGGAAAAAAGGATGGACATGTGAAGGGATTCCTGGGTGCTTTAGAGCATCTGTTTGTCATGCAGGGGCAGCCCCTGTGGGACCCCCAGCAAGCCCAGGCTCGGCGGGACAGGGACTGCAACACTCCAAGCTGGGTGGGAGCACAGACACCTCCTTACCTCTCCCCGGGGTTTGCTGCCCTTGTTCCTCTGGAACGTTCATCATCTTCATCTGCTGTGGCTGGAGATGGCCGGCAGGAACTCACCTAGAAAACCAGGGAAATGTTGGGAATAAATAGCTTTAAATGGGAACAACTCCAGGCACAGGAAAGCACAGGAGTTTTACACTAATTTCTTACTTTTATAATTATTATTTACGTTGATCCCAAAGAATTCCAAGCTGACTTCACTGAAACACAAGCAAACAGTAACACATGAGAAAGCATTGCTAGACATTTTCCAAAAGATGTATTTTTCTGCTGGAGACCTGCTGCAGGTGCTGAAAGAGAAAATCCCGGAGTGACGGGACCTGCCGAGTTTTAGTGAGAAAAGATATTTCTGTATCCTCTGTTTGCTCTGCGGTCGGTTTATCCTGAGCCAACATCTGGAGCTGCGCAGGCACGGATGCGGGCTGCAGCTGGAGCCGGAGCCGGGATCGCCCGGGGGCCACCAGGGGCCAGCGTGTCAGGACGGTCGCTCGTGTCACTCGCATACCCTTATCAGTTCTCCGTCCAACAGTTAGAGTGAAGAAGCTGGGCTGGAAAAGTGATAAGGGCACGAGAGTGGCCTCAGGAGCCGCTGCCCCGGACCGGTGGGGTATAACCCACGGGGAGCCGGTGCGGTAGCGAGGGGTAGAGGCTGGGCTGTCATCGGGTGCCTCTTGTCGAGCTCGGCGTTGTCTGCGGGGATCGGGAGGCGTCGCGGGGACCTCGGGGTGCCGCAGCCCAGCCTGGCCGCGCTGCCCGCAGCGAGTGCCCCGCGCCCCTGGGCTCCGTCTGCTCCAGCCCCCCGGACACTCCCCATTCACAACTTTCATAACTCAGTCCCCTCCCTGCGGGGAGGGACCGTCCCCCTGGGGCTGAGCCGGCACCCGGCCGGCGGGGCGCGGGTGGGACCTGCCCGCCGCCGGATTAAGCGGAATAAATCGCGGGGGTGCAGCCGAGCGGATCCGTCTGACGCTGCAGAAAGGCACCCACAGCCGCCAGGGTCCCCAGCCCGCCACTGCCGCGGTGCCGGGGACCGGGGCTGCGGGTGCTCCGCTCCCGAAGGGCAGGAAAACCCCATCACAGGTGGCAGGGGAAGGGCCTGGCACCACTGTTCCTGCAGCTCAGAGAGGTGTTGGGGCGCCTGTGCCAGTGGTGATACCCCCGTCCTGTGCCCCAAGGCCTTTCCCCCTGTGTCACTATGTCCCCACACTGTCCTTCACGTCTCTCCTGAGTGGTTCCTCCCTTCACAAGCTCGAGGAGAGCAGCTGAGCCTGCTCTCTCCTGGTCAGTCATGGACATTCCCGGCCACACAGTGGAGCCAAGGATATCTGGGGGGCCACGACCAGCCCTGCTCACCAGCACCTTCACTCTCGAGTGCCCCAACCCTCGGGTTTTCAGCTCCAGTGCAGCCGAGGCCGCAGTGGAGTGATGCAGATCTCCACTCCCAGCCTGGGCATGTGCGAGCTTGCCGCGGATCTGGGCCACTCGTTGCGGGCGTTGGCGAGCGCCGGGCAAGGGGGGACTCGGGCTGGGCCAGAGATTCTGCTGGTGTGAATCAGCAGCACACGAATCCCTGGAGCTCCGGGGTGGTGCCAGCCAGGTTGTTCAGGGACTTGCTGTCCTTCGGTCGTGGATGTACGGGGGGTTTGGCAGCTGCCATGGGAAGGGTGGAGGTGATAAAGCAGCTGTCAATACCAGTGCCTTGTGTTGATTCAGGTGCCCTACATCCCCCCTGTCCTTCTCCCAGCGCCTCCTTCCTCCTCAGTCGCTGCTTCCCAGGGCTTTGCTGCCCTTTCCCAAGCATGGAATGAGCACAGGATGACATTTCAGGTGGAGCTGGCATTTTTTTTCAAACGAAACCACCCCTATAGTTCCTGTTGGAGAAGAGTGAGCTGTGGGAGCTCCTGCACATGTGGGATACCCAGGCCTAGGTTTGCTGTGGGATCCGAGTGGATGCAATTCCTTCTGGCTTTAGTCCAGGTTTATTTGCTGCTCAAAGGACAAAAGACGGTGATGGGGCCAGTACACCCAGCACGTGGTGCAGGGAGGCAGCTGGAGCCTCGCCTGTGTCCCCCAGGGCTGGGACACTGTCCTTTGCCCCTTCATCTGACATCTGCCCCAGCAGAGCCACCCCATAGTGTAGGAGAGAGGGGGGATAATGACAATCGTGCCCCCTCTGCTTCGGATGCTGGGAGAGAGAGGAGTACAACAAACCGGGGCAACAGCAAAGGGCTGTGGGAACATGGCACTAATGCAAGGGATCCGTGTCCAGCCAGCACCCCCTGCCCAAAGACCCCCTGCTTAAGGCAGGGCATGGCCACAGCCCCTCCCCTCCCCGCTGTGATGAGTCTCAGGCAGTTTTGGGAAAACCTCGTGCTGAGGGAGCAGCCAGCCGCAGTCCTGCAGCAATGCTGGAGCTCTCGGGGTGCTCCCACCTGCCCCAGCGTGGCTGAGCCCCTCCCCGGCGCGGTGGGAACGGCGGCAGCCAGACAGGGCCCGCGGGGCTGGCTGCGGCCGGGGCCAAGGCTTTGATGTCCCGGAGCGGCCACTGGGCAAGCACAAAGCCCAGCGCGGCCCGGGCTCCCGTGTTGGTTTTGGTGATTGTGTGGCTGAGCGGCCCCCGGGATGTGAACATTCAGTCCAGAGTAAACAAGGCCTGCTCCCGGAATGGGCTGCTTGGCACGGGTGCTCGTTCCCGTGATGGCAGCGGGGCTGCTGTCCCCAAAGCAGGGCAGCAACGGAGCCGGGGGGCTGGGCAGGTTCTGTGATATCCCATCGGGTCCCAGATCTGCAGGGCTGGGATTGTCCTGGCTCTGTGCGAGTCACGAGGGGTTGCTGCCTTGGGTGCCAAGCAATCATCTGCCACTGCTGCTCCCATCAGCAGGTTTATTTGTGTCGCCAGTCCCCCCCGCCCCGTTATTAAAGGGTGAGAGCTCTCCCGCTGCCGCTGCAGAGCCGGGGGAGGCCTGGCGGGGGCCAGGGGAATCCCCCTGAGGTGGGAGGAAATTGCAAATACCTCGGAATTCATCCCTCTCTAGGCGCTCCGGGCTCAGAGCAGCCGGCTGGGACCCCTGAGGGTATGGAGGGCCCCGGCGTGTCCCACCAGCTCCACGGACAGCAGCAGCCTCGTGTCCCGTGGGCACCTCGGGGTAGTGTGCCACGACTGGCAGCACACGGAGCTTCCCGACACTCCAGCTGAGTGAGGTCTGTGCTCCACTGCTTGGAAGGGCCCTCACAGACCAGCTCGTTCCAGCCCCTGGCAGGAGCAGGATCCAACCCAAACCTTCCAACCTGTGCAACCTGGCCTTAACCACTCCCAGAGAAGGGGCAGCCGCAGCTTCTCCCCTGGCGAGGTGCCGGGAGCGGGTGCCCGTGGTGGCTGCACTGCTCCCCGCAGCCACTGGATGTCACCTGCAATATGGGCTGTGCGCGCACGGCTGCGACACTGCCCGGCTGTGGCACTGTCTGGCTGTGGCACTGTCCGGCTGTGACACTGTCCGGCTGTGACACTGTCCGGCTGTGACACCGTCCGGCTGTGGCACTGTCCGGCTGTGGCACTCTCTGGCTGTGGCACTGTCTGGCTGTGACACCGTCCGGCTGTGGCACTGCCTGGCTCTGGCAGTGNACTGCCTGGCTCTGGCACTGCCTGGCTCTGGCACTGTCCGGCTGTGGCACTGTCCGGCTGTGGCACTGCCTGGCTATGGCACTGTCTGGCTCTGGCACTGCCTGGCTCTGGCAGTGTCCGGCTGTGGGGTTGGGCTTGGGCTTGGGACTGAGGCTGGGGTTGGGTTTGGTTTGGAGTTGGAGTTGGGGTTGGGTTTGGAGTTGGGATTGGGATTGAGGTTGGGGTTGGTGTTCGGGTTGGGTTTGGAGTCAGGGTTGGGTCTGGGTGCTGGTGCTGCAGATTTTGGAGGGGCAGCAGTGGCAGCACAGGGCACCGGGACCTGCTCTGGGGGCATGGGCAGCCCTTCCCCGGCTCTTGCAGAAGAAACTGTGAGGGAAGGGAATGAAGCTGGTACGACAATCCCTGGGAGAGACACGACCAGTTCTGGGCCACTGCTGAGCTGTGCAGTGAGATGCAGGTGGAGTCAGAGCCAAGTGCTGCAGCAGAAAGTGCTGGGATTTGGGAAAACATGTTTTTCCCATAACCTCCTACTCAGCTGTTGCAGGAGGACGCTGAGGAGCTGCAGCGTGCCCGACACCCCAACTGTCCCTCTCCCCAGTCAGCCTGAGCATGGTGACTGCAGAGGGCTTGGCTCTGGGAACATCCAGGCAAGAAGAAATCAGGAGCTGTGTGCTCAGAACCCCTTCCCGGCACTCAGAGCCCCCTGCCCCGCACTTGCAGCCCCCTCCCAGCACAGCCCTGTGCTGTTTGCCACAGGCAGGTGGCACTGGCATTGTCCCAGCCTCCTCCCTGACGCGGTGTCAGGGCATCCTCTGCAGTTCTGGGCTTTCCAGAAGAATGCAAATTGAATAAAGGATCAAAGGTCAGTGAGCAGGAGAGCAGAGTATTTCTGGAAGGCCCAGGAGCAGCGATTGCTCACAGTCTGGCACACGTGGCCAGCCTGGCTGGGCACGGCTGGGCTGGCAGTGGCAACAGAGGGGCTGCCCCACACCAGGGATGGCAACCTGACCCGAGTGGACAGTGCTTGTGGGGACAGCCCAGGGTCATACAGGGGTCACTCCTGGCCTAGGTGGGCATTCAGAAAACCAGGTACAACCTGCTGGAGCAAGACCAGGCAAGGCCATGGAGCTCTTCAAGGGCTGGAGCCCCTCTGGAGCCAGGCTGGGAGAGCTGGGGGTGCTCACGTGGAGAGGAGAAGGATCCATGGAGAGCTCAAAGCCCCTTTCAGTGCATGAGGGGGCTCCAGGAGAGCTGGACATGGACTGGGGACAGGGAATGGAGAGACAGGACACAGGGAATGGCTTCCCACTGCCAGAGGGCAGGGCTGGATGGGATACTGGGAAGGGATTTTTCTTTGTGAGTGTGGGCAGACCCTGGCACAGGGTGCCCAGAGCACCTGGAAGTGCCCAAGGCCAGGCTGGACACTGGGGCTGGAGCAGCCTGGGGCAGTGGGAGGTGTTCCTGCCATGGTAGGGGGTGGAACAAGAGACTTTGTGAGTTCTTTTCCAGCCCAAACCATTCTGGAATTCCGTGATGGGGCAGCTGTTTCCCCTGCCTCGAGAGCTCAGTGTGTCTCTAACAGGCAAAGCCAGGCACAGGTGTGCTGCAGGTGTCTCTGGAGCAGAGCTGAGTGAGCGCTCCCTGCACTTTTCTAATTACGAACTGGATTGAGGTAGAGTCTGATATTCCATAGGATAAAAGAGTATCTTGGCAATGGACCCGCATCACGAGAAGCTGGTGCAGTCAGACTGTCCCTCTGTAACTCCTCACTTCAGAGACACTCCTGGCTCATGGGTCAGACCCCATTTTCCAGCCAAAGCCCCCTTGTGCCCCTGCCCCATGGGACAAACCCTCCCAGTGCCTCCCACTGGGTGCAGGGCTCGGCCAGCAGCACTCCCAGGGTGGGGTGACCGTGGGACCAGCCCTCTCCCCCGGCCCACTCCCACCCTGCTCCCCTGAGGCTCCAGGGACTCCGGCTGCACGTGGGCTCAGCCCACGGGCTCCTTTCCTCGGGAGCTTCGGCGGGGGACGGGCTCCTCCTCCTTCCTCATTCCCATTTATTTTTGGCTCCCAAGTTGTCATAAATGATTTGAGCTCAACAGTTTTTAAAATTTGAGCTCCAAACAGCTATTTAAAGCCTTGACAGGATGCAAGAGTGTATTAAGAGCTTATTTTTAGAGCCTTTCTTAGGGTGAGAGGCTCACTCAGCATCACTTGCTGCCCAGTGACGGTCTGAGACCAGCACGGGGACCCCACCGAGCACCAGGGGGGTGTCAGAGGGTGATCCCTGGGTGGGGGGAACGGCAGGACCCCCCTTTCTCAGTGCCACGAGAGGCCAAGCGGGCACAGAGTGCCCAGTCACCAGCTGCTTGGGATCAAGCTTGGCAAAGCAAAATGGATTTGATTGGAAAGGGCTTTGAATGTGCTGGTCCTCAAAGTTCTTGTGATTAATATAGCATCTTGAAGATTTTAAAACTTCTGTTAATTAGATGTTATGTTACCCTTTATCCCAGTGCTTCAGGATGGAAGAATCTTCCCAAGCAACATCATCTCTCTGTGCACTGTTCCATTCTGACCTTGTGCATGTGGACTCTCCTCCCAATGTGAACCAGTTCTGGTGGCCTTGCACATTTTATTATTTTGTTTTGTTTTGTTTTGTTTTGTTTTGTTTTGTTTTGTTTTGTTTTGTTTTGTTTTGTTTTGTTTTGTTTTGTTTTGTTTTGTTTTGTTTTGTTTTGTTTTGTTTTGTTTTGTTTTGTTTTGTTTTGTTTTGTTTTGTTTTGTTTTGTTTTGTTTTGTTTTGTTTTGTTTTGTTTTGTTTTGTTTTGTTTTGTTTTGTTTTGTTTTGTTTTGTTTTGTTTTGTTTTGTTTTGTTTTGTTTTGTTTTGTTTTGTTTTGTTTTGTTTTGTTTTGTTTTGTTTTGTTTTGTTTTGTTTTGTTTTGTTTTGTTTTGTTTTGTTTTGTTTTGTTTTGTTTTGTTTTGTTTTGTTTTGTTTTGTTTTGTTTTGTTTTGTTTTGTTTTGTTTTGTTTTGTTTTGTTTTGTTTTGTTTTGTTTTGTTTTGTTTTGTTTTGTTTTGTTTTGTTTTGTTTTGTTTTGTTTTGTTTTGTTTTGTTTTGTTTTGTTTTGTTTTGTTTTGTTTTGTTTTGTTTTGTTTTGTTTTGTTTTGTTTTGTTTTGTTTTGTTTTGTTTTGTTTTGTTTTGTTTTGTTTTGTTTTGTTTTGTTTTGTTTTGTTTTGTTTTGTTTTGTTTTGTTTTGTTTTGTTTTGTTTTGTTTTGTTTTGTTTTGTTTTGTTTTGTTTTGTTTTGTTTTGTTTTGTTTTGTCCTGACTTTTGTTCTGATCTGGGATATGTTTTTTGGCCTGCACTTAATTAGTCATAATTCAGAGGTCTTCATAAGTCACACACTGCACATGCTGAAGTGCTAATGAGGCATTTCCATGCTGAATCACCAACTAATGATTTACCACGATGATTTTGTTATTAAATCCGCAACCCCTGGCTCTGGTGAGCAGCGCTGGGAGACGCCTGTTTGCTAATACACGGAGACAGTGGAATGCAAGCAGAAAATATTATGAACTCGTCATCAGAGCGCTGACATATTGATGTGGCACCTGCACCTGCCTGCAGGGTTTTCCAAAAAACCTCGGTGAAGAAGCCTGACAGATTGGTTATCCGCAGAGCCCGGCTGCTTCTTTGACGCGCTGCAGCCAAGCTCCCGGGGACGCGGGGACGCGGGGACACGGGGACACGGGGACACGGGAACTCGGAGACACGGGGACAACGCCGGCTGCGGCAGCGGGAGGGACCAGCAGGCACCCACCCCACCCCCCGGGGGACCCAGGGGAAGGGGCTGGCAGGACCGGGCTCTGCCCTCACCACGGTGCCATCTCCCAGCACGAGGGTAACCGAGCCCATCTTGGTACCCGAGGGCATCCCGGCACCCGGGCACTTCCTGGCACCCCGGAGCATCTCGGTACCCAAATACAACCCAGAACCTGCGGGCATCCCGGTACCTGNGTGATGGGGCAGGGGCTGGGGGCTCAGCCGGGGTGGTGGGGTGGGAAGCGGGCTCCTGCCCTCGCAGGGATGCTGCCCAGGCTGTGGGCTGGGGAGGTGAGCCGTGTTTCCCGGAGCCCCCCCGGTGCCCCCCCGGTACCGCCGTGCAGGGGCAGCGCTGTTTCCCACCGGCAGCAGCACAGACTCGATGCCGCTCGCCTCTTTATCCTCTCCCCGCTGCTGCTGCTCCTTTGGCAGGCTGGGGCTGAGCGCTGCTCCCGGGACGGACGCCGGCAGCCAGAGCCATTTTGCAAGCTGCAGCACAGCTGGTGCCTGGCGCCGAGCTCCCGCTGCCGAGGGAAGGTGAGCGAGATGGAATTTTTAACCAATTCGCTCGCTGACACTCGCATGCCGCAGCCCAGCGGTTTCTGCTTGTGGAAACATCTCCACGGGGGATCAGGGAAGTGATGCATTTAGAGGGATTCTAGCAAGAAATTGCAAAAATGCCTCCCTGGGGCCGAGGTAAAGGGTTGTTAGCAGTGGTGTTTATTCATGAGCAGAGCCAGCCAGGGAAGGAGGAATCTTGGAATTGTTCTGGGAACAGAGTGGGGAGATGCATCCATTTGTCTCCTGCCTCATCTGCACTGACAGTTCCATGGCCGGGGGGAGAGCAGGTCCCATCCCAAGGGGCTGAGGAGGGTGGAGAAATTTCCTTAGAGTGACATGAGGGCTAAGATCAGCCAGATATTTTTAGTTGCTGAAAGAATCCATGTGTGTCTGGGAAGTAGGCAAATGGATGGGCAGGGAATATTCTGATTAAAGACCCGTTTCAGAATCAGCTGATCTAGGTGGTGAGAGGGAGTATTCCTTGGGTCAGGAGTGCTCTGTTTGTGCAAAAGGGAAAAGTGAGAGAGCCCTGTTGTTGTCCCTGGATTGTGTACAAAATGAGTCTGCAGGTGAGTAAACCTCTGAACCCCAGAATAGTTTGGGCTGGAAGGGACCTTACAGCTCATTTCATCCCACCCCCTGCCATGGCAGGGACACCTCCCACTGTCCCAGGCTGCTCCAAGCCCTGTCCAGCCTGGCCTGGGACATTCCACAGATCCAGGGGCAGCCACAGCTGCTCTGGGCGCCCTGTGCTGGGGCCTCGTCCCCTTTACAAGGAAGAATTCCTCCCCAAAGCCCCATCCATCCCTGCCCTCCGGCAGTGGGAAACCATTTCCCCTTGTCNTGGCGCCCCGGTGCACCCCTCCTGGCTGAGGGGATGGCAGTGAACAATTCCCTCCGGGCTCTGGCCTGTGCCAGGGTACCCAGAGCACCCCAGCGGTGATGGGGCAGGGGCTGGGGGCTCAGCCGGGGTGGTGGGGTGGGAAGCGGGCTCCTGCCCTCGCAGGGATGCTGCCCAGGCTGTGGGCTGGGGAGGTGAGCCGTGTTTCCCGGAGCCCCCCCGGTGCCCCCCCGGTACCGCCGTGCAGGGGCAGCGCTGTTTCCCACCGGCAGCAGCACAGACTCGATGCCGCTCGCCTCTTTATCCTCTCCCCGCTGCTGCTGCTCCTTTGGCAGGCTGGGGCTGAGCGCTGCTCCCGGGACGGACGCCGGCAGCCAGAGCCATTTTGCAGGCTGCAGCACAGCTGGTGCCTGGCGCCGAGCTCCCGCTGCCGAGGGAAGGTGAGCGAGATGGAATTTTTAACCAATTCGCTCGCTGACACTCGCATGCCGCAGCCCAGCGGTTTCTGCTTGTGGAAACATCTCCACGGGGGATCAGGGAAGTGATGCATTTAGAGGGATTCTAGCAAGAAATTGCAAAAATGCCTCCCTGGGGCCGAGGTAAAGGGTTGTTAGCAGTGGTGTTTATTCATGAGCAGAGCCAGCCAGGGAAGGAGGAATCTTGGAATTGTTCTGGGAACAGAGTGGGAAGATGCATCCATTTGTCTCCTGCCTCATCTGCACTGACAGTTCCATGGCCGGGGGGAGAGCAGGTCCCATCCCAAGGGGCTGAGGAGGGTGGAGAAATTTCCTTAGAGTGACATGAGGGCTAAGATCAGCCAGATATTTTTAGTTGCTGAAAGAATCCATGTGTGTCTGGGAAGTAGGCAAATGGATGGGCAGGGAATATTCTGATTAAAGACCCGTTTCAGAATCAGCTGATCTAGGTGGTGAGAGGGAGTATTCCTTGGGTCAGGAGTGCTCTGTTTGTGCAAAAGGGAAAAGTGAGAGAGCCCTGTTGTTGTCCCTGGATTGTGTACAAAATGAGTCTGCAGGTGAGTAAACCTCTGAACCCCAGAATAGTTTGGGCTGGAAGGGACCTTACAGCTCATTTCATCCCACCCCCTGCCATGGCAGGGACACCTCCCACTGTCCCAGGCTGCTCCAAGCCCTGTCCAGCCTGGCCTGGGACATTCCACAGATCCAGGGGCAGCCACAGCTGCTCCTGTGCTGGGCGCCCTGTGCTGGGGCCTCGTCCCCTTTACAAGGAAGAATTCCTCCCCAAAGCCCCATCCATCCCTGCCCTCCGGCAGTGGGAAACCATTTCCCCTTGTCCTGATACTCCAGGGTCTCTCTCAGCTCTCCTGTACTTCCCCAGTCCATGGATGTTTGGAGAGCAGTAGCTGCGCACGGTCTGCCTGTGCCCTGGACTGCTCTTCTCCTGCCCTGGCACCTCCAGCTCCACGTTCACCTTCTGTTTTGGGAGAACTCTGTCCCTCCTTTTGCTGTTCCTGTGGTCCCGGGACTGAGGCATCTCCCAGACCTGTGTCAGCCTGCCAAACCTGGGTGCCGGCTGAGCTGCAGGGGCTTTGGTGGGACCTCGAGCCTCGTGGTGACTTTGGTGGCACCCTGAGCATGGCAGTGGCTGTGGGTGCCCCCATGGTGAGCCAAGTCCGGGCTGCATTAACCCTTTCCCGCAGTCCGTGCAGTCGGGCAGCGCTGGCACCCTGCGTGCTGGCGTGGCAGGGCAGGGTGTGCGGAGAGCACAGTAGGAATGCAGAATGAGATGAGATGTGACAGCCCATCTTCCTGGGAACATCGATGTAATCTGCACCAGAATGTGCTCAGCCGGCTGGAATCGCCGCCAGCCCGAGCTCGGTGCCCGGGCAGGACCAGCCCCCGGGCACCCCGGCGGTGGCGGGGCGCGGTGCCTGGCCGCCCTCCCGCGCCCGGGGCAGGGGCCAGCAGCGCTCCCTGCTCCAAGCTGCCCCCTCCCGGCTCCCTGCACCCCCAGAAGCCGCTGGGGCACTGCTAGGGTTGAACCCAGAGTGCACAAACGCGGGGCTCTGTGACCATGGGCGCTGCTGCTGCCCCAACCACTCTGCAGGGACCCAAGGGTGCTGGGTGAGCCCTGCCCGGCTCTGCAGGGTGGGTGGGTGCTGCTGGATGGACACACTGGGCTCGTCTGGCTCAGGGCTTCCTGTCTCCAGCCTCAGGAGCATCTCGAGGGGATGCTGGGGGGCTGGCAGGGGGCTGCCAGTGAGACAGGCAGTGGGCAAGCAGCTCTGCCTCCAGGGCCGGGCTGCCACGGACTGCTCCAAAGTGCCACTGCACTCCTCGGCGTGTGATCCTGTCACATCAGGGACAATCCTGGCCTGGGAGCCTGGGCACTGCCCCAGCAGAATCACTCAGGGTTTGGCTGCAGTCCTTGCTCAGACGCACGGTGTGAGTTTTCATCCACAGCTGTGGCTGCCCCTGGATCCCTGGCCAGGCTGGACATTGGGGCTGGGAGCAGTCTGGGACAGTGGGAGGTGTCCCTGCCATGGCAGGGGTGGCACTGGGTGGGATTTAAGGTCCTCCCAATCTGGGATTCAATGGAACATCTCAAGCATTAGTGCTGGAACTGGGGGTGGAAAGGCTGGGGGCAGCTGGAGGAGAAAAGCTCTTCCTGATCCCACCAGGCTGCTGGGGACACGATGGGGCCTCTGTGTCCCCTGCCCCAGCACTTGGGAGAGGAGGATCTACAGAGCAGTGGGGAAGTGGACGCGAGTCACCATGGCAACCGGGATGGAAACATCGTCAAAATGTGTCAAACGAGGGGAATTACAAAAAATAGAAACCCAGCGTGGTGTGGGCAAACATTGCAGCTCCATGGGGCTGCTCCTGGCAGCCTCCCCGTGCTGCAGTGGTGGTGCCACCGGCTCCAAGTCGTGCTGTCACCTGGGGCGTCTTGTAGCCCCTGAGGGGGCTCCGGTCCCTCGGGATCATCTGGGCAGCCACGGGCTCCTCCCCAGCACAGGGTGAGCCCCACATCTTCAGCTGCAGGGAGGCCACAGCTGTGCACAGACACGTCCGGCACCCCAGCTGGCACCATGCCACCTCTGCATGAATTCCCCTCCTCAGCTTAATTAATTTGTGATAATAAGCCATGTGCTTCTTTCCAGCTGTTTAGTTTGGGAGTTTCTTTAAGTAAATGAATTTGTAAACAACTTGTGCTATTTTACCTGTCACTTATGCTCCCAGGATTTGTAATTTTAACGCAAGACGTCACTTAATCACAATTCTCTTCCAGCAATAGTTTTAATTAAAGCCACTTCCCCTTTTTTTGGCTCATTCAGCGCTGTCACTGAGGGCTGTAAATGAGATCACAGGCTGGTGGTGGCTGTCGCTGCTGTTTTATATTCACCACTGACGCTCGGGAGTGGGGAGGAGCAAGGATGGAGCAGGAGCCCGCTGGGGCTGCCCATCCGGGACTGCGGGACCCAGTGATGGCACCGGGGCTGGAACGTCCCTGCGAGGAGTCTGAGAGTCCCGGCACTGCCATCCCCAGCCGGCGGGAAGAGCCTTTTCCCGCAGTTTTCCAGTGGATCCCTGCTGAGCCAGGAGCGATCCGCCGCTCCGCAGTGACCCTGCCCTGGCTGAAGGAATTCAGTGCAAGCGCTGGAGCAGGAGCAGCTTTGTCAAATCATGAGCTGTAATTGCCTGAACTTCACGGCCGACATCGCACGCTGCTCGTTACAGACACGGCACCCGATTCCCAAATCCATGCCCAAAACAAACAGCTCCGACACCTGATCTGCTATTCAGATTCACCAGCGCTCCCTGCTCTGACAACTTGCTAACGAGCTTCCCCCGGCAGCCAAGAGCCTCGGGGAGCGCTGACAGCCGCGGCTGAGCCCGCCATGGGGCCGAACCCGGGCCCGGACCGGATCCTGGGGCTGACGGGGACGAGCTACGGGCGGTGGGCTCGGCGGGGGCCGGGCTGCCCAGCAGCTCTGGCGCTCTCCAGCCCGCCCGGACCGAGCCCCGGCGGTGCCGCGTCCTGGCCCGTTCCCGGGGCAGCTGCGGCACGGCCGGGGGTCCCAGACTGCCGGGCAGGGATCCGGCAGCCCCAGCCTCCTGCCCGGCAGGCATCCCTCAGCCCCCGATCCCCGCTCCTGGATGGGCCGCGCCTGCACCAGGTGTGCCGGCGGATCTGCCCGTGCCGTGCTGAGCTGCCCCTTCCGCGGGCATCGAGAGGGGGTCTCACTCTCCGAGAGCACACCCTGCCCTGGCCACCCTCCCTCCCTCCTGCTGGGGCTGCCTCCGTCCATCACGGGCACATTGCAGGGTCCTGACACTCGGTCCCAGACTCGCTTTTCCAGTGGATATTTGATTTGCTTTGCTCCTGGCAGATTAATTTCTCGGTGTTTTTAAAAATCTCCTTTTTTTCCAAACTGCATTTTAGTTAGCCGAAGTGCGGTGATGCTGAGGTCAAATTTACACCTCCCCCAGCCCTGTGCCCGGCCTGGTGTTCCTGCTAATTGTGTGCACACCCAGGGATGGGTCCAACGGGTGGCATTTGGCATCCAGAACAATTTTAACTTGGAAAATAGGAAAAAATCAAGTGATGACAAGCGTATTTATTTGTGCAGCCGACGCTGCCAACGGCTGGGGTTTAAAGGCGTATTTTTGCCATTTACTGAAGTCAGTTGGAACAGAGAGACCAAATCCAACACGATGACACCTCCGACGGCTTGGAAGGGCTCCTTCAGCTGCAGCAAAGCTCAGCAGGTTTGACATTTGAAACTCCCTCATTCCACTGCCAGGCAAAACCTAGGGCCTTTGCACTGTATTTTTCTTGCTGTTCCTCAGCACAAGAATTCCTGCTTTTTCTGGTTTCACACCATTATGAACACACCAGCTCAGGAAAAAAAAAAACAACTCTGTTGTACTGATAAAATTGGCTTTGGAATAGCAGAAATCTGGCTTGTCCATGTGGTGCCAGGCTCTGGGGAACTCTTGGATACCAGGGCTGCAGTCATTGTGTCACTGTTCTGAACACAAAAACACCGGGAAAGTGAGATTTTAAAGGATTGTTTGATGTTCGGCTTTGCAGAATTAATTCCTAAACTGAACAACAATCCCTGAGGTGCTGCCACGGGCAGGAGGAAACTCTCCCCTGTACATGCTCCCCTTCTGTGCTGCTTCTGCTCCCCAGAACCTGCTGCTGGAGGGGACGGAGGTTTGTCCCCCCTCCCTTCAGACCCAGCAGCCGGGACACTCGCTGTACCTGCTGGCACAGAATTCGCCTCTCAGGGTTCAGCCTGGGACAGTGGGGGAGGAATGCGGTGGAGGGGTGTAGGAGGGGCGCAGCAGGAGGGGGAGATGCTGAAGGGATGTAGGAGGGGCGCAGCAGGAGGCGCGCTCTGTGCATCCTGTGACCTTCCCCAGCGTCCCGCCCTGCCGCTGCCTCCACACCCCGGCCACTTTGCCTGGGGGGTTTCTCCTCCTGGGACTGAGACAGGTCCCGCCAGGTGTGCGTGAGGCTGGTGGTACCAGTGGCGAACCCTGGGATGGAATCAATGGCTAGAACAGCTCCAGGGTGAGAAGCCACGAGGTGGGAGCTGAAGGGTCATTAGCATTCATTAGCCCTTATTAGCAGTGGACTCCCAGGTGCGTGAGAGGCAATACCAGGAGCAGGCAGCATTGCCGGGGGTGTTTCTGGGTCATTTTCAGGCATAAAAGCGGCAAACGCTGCCCGGTGTGTGTGGTGGAGTCTGTGGCTCCTGGGACGCGTTTGGGGGCAGGTCCTGCTGCAGAGGCAGCAGCTGGGCCGAGAGCTGGGGATCCAGGGGAATCTCTCTGCAGCCCCAGCTGGGCACAGAAGGTGATCAGGAAGCACCAGCGCGTTCCTCTCGGAGGTGATCTCCAGAGCAGCCTGCCCGGGGCCAGGTGAGCTCTGCGCTGCGTGTGCTGCCGAGGATGCTCAGGCTGGGCACGGCCCCTGCGCTGGCACGGCTGGAATGTGCCCCCAGGTGATGCCAGAACCCACCCTGAGCCCATGCCCGGTGCCACTTACTGCAGTCCTGTTTGGATTGTTTGATAAGTTGTAGGTGAACAGGTGACAGCTGCTGATGCTGCCGGGTTACATAAACACTGCTGGAGTGACCCAGGTTGTGCAAGAGCCTGGCTTGTCTGAACGTGTGCTGTGGCTTGAAGAATCCGGAGGGCAGGGACCTGGAAACAGGTCAGTTTAGGTGAGATATGAGGGAGAAATTCTTCCCTGTGAGGTTGGTGAGATGTTGGTACAGGTTGCTCAGAGAAGCTGGGTCTGCCCCTTCCCAGAACTGTTCCAACCCAGGCTGGGTGGGGCTTGGAGCAGCCTGGGGTAGCAGAAGGTGTCTATGCCCATGGGAGGGGTGGAATGAGGTGGGCTTCCTTCTCCCTTCTCACACAAACCATTCTGTGATTTTATGAAACCCAGCTTTCCGGTAGCAGGGGCACAGGAACCATCCTCAGCAGGGAATGGCAAACCTGGAATCACCGCGGGTGCTGCGGCTGCTGGGAGCTGACACAGCTCTGCGTGTGGGAGCAGGGTGGCCAGGCTGGGGGAGGATCTGGCCTGCGGACGGAAAGCAGGTCTGGCTCTGTGCTCAGCCTCGGGAAGGACACCTGAGAGCAGGAGGGGTCCCTGGACAGACCCACGGAATCCTGCAGCCCATCCGCGTGGCACAGTGGGAGATGAAGCGAGACCCCTGCAGGGGCTGCCTGAGGGTCCCAGGGAGGGGAGCAGGGAGGGAGGAAAGCCGCTGGCTTTGAGCAGGCTCCGCTCCCCCAGAGCCGCATTTTGCTGCCGCCAGTGCTAACTAGGTCAGGCAGGACGAGCCGTACCTGTCCCTGCGGCAGCGCCCGGCACGGCACGGGCTGCTCCGGCACAGCGCTGCCGCCGGGACACCCCGAGGGGGACACCGGGGCCTCCAGCGAGCGGCAGCAGCACCGGAGCGGGGCCGCGGGGTGCGGGAAGCTGCCTGCGCTCTGCCCTGCTGAGCCGTGCGCCAAAGCCCTCGGGGAAAACCTTTGGGAAAACCTTTGGTGCCTCCATCGTGCCCAGGAGTGCAAAGTGAGGCAGCGAGCAGATCCCCTAGAGCCTCTCCCTCCTCTCAGGGCTGAGCAATGCTCTTGCTAAAAACAGGAATTCTGCTATTTTAAATGCCAGCTTGCGGGATGATTCAGTGTCTGCTCAGGCAGACACGAGGCAATGAGGATGTTGGTCTTCGAGCCCTATTTTAGGGGGAACCTCTTCCTTCTGTGTTGAGTGTCCCCAGTGAGGCGGGGAGATGGAAAACTCCAGGACACGGGCCGCTGGCTCCCCTGAGCTGGGACCACAAGGCTCAGCTTTCCAGGAAGAGGAGGAGGTGGGATCACCTCTCCAAAGCTTCCTTGCCAATGGTCTGCAAAGCCCCCGGTGTCCCTGCAGCTCCAACTGCCTCCTGTACCTTCGGAGCTGGATCTTCCCTGCCAAATTTTCATTGTCATGCTGCTTGTCCCTGCCCTGTGTCTCCAACACATCCTCCCTCCTCCAGATGGGGAGGTGAAGGTGCTGGGGTGCCCTAGCCCTGGTCCCTGACCCCCTGCATTATGTCCTGGGGTGAAACCCTCCCTCCAATTGCTGCTGGAGCTCTTACATGGATAATGTCATGGGGAGCAGTAGGCTTTAGCAGAAAATTCCCTCTTTCAGACGTGATTGATTTGGATTCCCCCCAGTCCTGGTTTCCAGGCACCAATGACTGCTGGAAACGCTCTCCTGGCGACAGAAAATCCATGGGAAAGCAGGCAGCCTGATGAAGTATTCATGGGGATTTTTATCACTGGTTTTTACCCGCTGCAGGAAAGTCAGCTTTATTTTTAGTGAATGATGGATCCAGCAGTAGCACAGGAAAAATACTCCATCTGCCTTTGAGCTGTTTGGGAGGCATTGGAGAGGGCCTGTGCCTGGGAATGGGGACTAAACAAACCATCTCCTGAGGGTTCCCTGGCTAATTCTGGAATCATGAGAACACCTGAACGAGGCTGTGACCGACCCTCTGCTGCCCCAAGAGCTGCAGCCCGTGGCTGCTGCCGGACCCAGGCAGCCGAGCCTCCAGTGATTCCCACGGCTCCCTAATCCCCGACCTGCTTCTGTCCCAGGGAGAGCAGCAGAATGAATCACAGCTGATTAATTTGCCTTATCAGAAGAATCTCCCTGAATTAGCAAATGTTTTGTTTTATTTGTTTCTATAATGGACAGGAAAACATCCCTCAGTGCCCGGTAGCTGCACCCATGGCTGTGCCAGCCCTGCCAGTATGAGCCCCGGGAGCCTCAGTGTCACTGATCCCTGACAGGACACTCACATCTGGCTTCAAACGATCTTAAAACTTATTTCTGAGCCAGCCAAGCTTGGCCATTGCCTTCCCAGGGTTTTCCCACTGCCTCTTCCCCACGGGCACTGCTTGCTGCCCGGCCGGTGCTGAGATGTGCTCTGTCAGCAGCAGATGCTTAATCTGTTTAAAAATAAATCCATCACTCTCCTGTGACTGGTGGGAATCTGTTACAGCAAATCCCACTGCAATGTGGAACCTGGCCACGGCTGCCAAACTTCAGCACTTTCTTCCTGCTGGGCTCCAGGGGAGGGCTTGGGTCCCTCTGCTGTGGGTCTGGGGCAGCTCTGGAACTCCCCATCCCCTGCCTGTGTTTGTGCCCATTTAGTGACACGGCCACAGGAAACCCACAGTGGGGACAGACAGACCTGGGGCCTGTCCTTGCTCTGACAGGGGTGACCTGACCGAGGAATTTGGGACAGCTGTGCTGTGGCTGTGGGCTCCCCACCATGCCCTTGGGGTAGAAAATCACAGTGCCCTGTGAGCAGCTCCTGCTGGGAGCCCCTGCCCTGCAGCGAGTGGGGCACGAACTGGTTTAGTGAGTGACCCCATGTGCTGCCCACGGCCTCCTGCCAGCCCAGGCCCGGTGGCTTCTGCAGCTCCTGGAGCCACCCCCTCATGGCAGGGGCCCGAGTGTTCTGTTGTTCTCCCAGCCCGCTGGTAGAGAGACAGGGAGAGAGGATTTCTTGGTGACAGTAAGGAATGAGTCTGTTCCACAGATCTGGTTATTAAATCCTTACTTAGGGACAGACTTTGGTGTGCAGGAACCCAGCAGGGCTCTGCCCAGGAGTGCTGGCAGCAGTTGCAGTGCTGTCCTTGCTCCCCCTGGCTAATCCTGGTGGCCCTGGGGATTACCTGCTTGGGCACGGCGTGTCCAGCCCCAGGACAGACTGTCCAAGGTGACGCAGCCGTGCCATCAGCACCTTCCATGCATGCCCAGGAGCCAGGGGATGCAGCCAGACACGGGGGATGGGGATGGCTGTGCCTGATGTTACCTCGTACCTGCAGGGACAGGAAATGGCTCCAAAATCCCGAGGTCTCGGCAGCTGGGGGAGTTCAGCGCCGTTCTGGCTGTCAGGTGGCAAACCCCACGTGTGACAGCAGGGACCTCGGCCTGTAGAGAGCAGCATCACACGGTTATAGAGCACCCTCTTGCCTGCAACGCCTTTGAGGGCTTGTAAAACACAGCAGTGCCTAAAAATACCTGGTTGCCAAATCCCTGCTGGTGCGGTGCCCGTGGTGCTCGGGGGCCCAGCGTGGGGATTCTTGGGACACGTGGTGGAGTTCCCAGCTCTGTCCTTGCTCCCTCGTGCCCCGGTGTCCTCCTGTCCCTGCCCGGGGCTGGCCATGGCTCCGTGTGGGGCAGCCCCAGCCCCTGCCAGGACACAGCCCTGCTGCTGGCACGTGCTCTCCATGGAGAAGGCAGTGACTCTCAGGGGCTATGGCAAACCTGGCCGTGGGCACCCTCCTGCCCTGGGGACACTCCTTGGGGTGACATGGGGCCCTGGGGTGCTGCAGGGGCTCGGGCTCCACACTGGGGTGCTCGGTGACTTTGGCCTCTGCCTGCTCCTGTCCTGGAATGGAGAGGATTGTTCTCTGTGCCCAGGTGCAGGTGCTGTGTCACTGTCCCAGGGTGGCACAGGCACAGCTGGGATGCACAGACCCACCAGAGCCCCCCAGCACTGGTGACCCCAGGAGACAGGCTGTCCCCACAGGGAGGGAAGCTGTCCATCCCAGCCAGGGCTGCGTGGAGATCTGTACCTGAGGAGGGCAGGGGTCACCTCAGTGCCGTGGAGAGGCAGATCTGACACCCTGAGTGCTGCTGGGCCTCTCACTGTCCCACGGCTGGCTGGGGTAAGGTCCCCAGCAAGCCCTGGCTCGATGCAGTGTGGGGAGGCAATTCCTCCCCTCCATCTCCCAGGAGAGGAAGAATCACCCCAGCCAGGAGCTAGGAGAGGTGTCAGAGCCCTCTCCATGGGCTCAGCAGCAAGTGAGAGCTGTTGGCATAAATTACCAGGCTGTCATCCCTGGTGCTGCGACTCCCAGGGAATAGCTTAGCAGTTCAAAGGGCTGCTGGAACAATTCTGCATCGCATGATCACAGTCCCAGAGCTCTGACGTTAAAAAATGTCAACAGTGAGGTGATTTCTGTGGCCCCGGGGACTGGGCGCAGCCAGCGGGTTTGGTGCTGTGATAAATTGCCCCAATGAGCTCGGGGGCTCCTTGTGCTGGTGGGGAGCCCTCAGTTTAACACCCCCGTGCCCCCCAGCACTGCATGCATGTGGCACTGAGCCCACCCAGCTCCAGTGGCACTCGAGGGATGGGAGGTGACACCCATGCTGGTGGTGATGCTGGTGATGGAGAGGATGCAGCTGCCAGCCTCAGCTGTGTCCCCCACCCTACCCTGGCTGCACCACCAGATTTTGGTTTAGCCCCGAGGTGAGACAGGGCTCTGGGTGAAAGCATAGAGAGAGAGACTCCTCCTGTGCCATGCCGGGGGATCAGGGCAGTGGATCCTGACTGACACCCTGACATGCCATGGGTATCATCTCCCCACTCCTTCACCTCCTCCCTCCTGGTTCAATGGTTTCTCTGCCCTGGTGTGTTCAGAGGTCTCTGATGGTGTCTGTCCCACCCTCAGAGCTCCCCCACAGCCTCCCCTGGCCACAGCACTTCCCAGGCTCCCTGTTCTCCCATGCCAGCAGCCCTGTGCCCGCAGGTGCTGCTGCAGCTCCCACTGCCTGTGGGTCTGTTCAGGTTGTGCATGGGACAGGAGTCCACAAGAACCACTCCCGTATTTGTTCAACACTTCAATGAGGAGCAAAGGAATCACAACAATTAAAGCACTTGGAAACCCTGGCGGTCTTTACCCTGGGCAAGCTCCCTGTCCTGTGGCCAGCACAGCGAGGCTGACCCTGCTGGCTCAGAGGGGTGAGGGACACTTCCCTCCCCTGCCAGACCAGGAGGGTCACACAGCAAACACCTCCCCTCTGATCGACGCCACGTCACCCACAGGAAACGCCCTCCCTTTGTTCCAGGAATCAAACTTTCCAGGGCTTGAACCTTGGAACCTCTCAGTGATGTTTCCATCACCCTCTGTAGCTTCCACAGGGAGCCTGAACTGAATCAACACCATTGGGAAGTCCAGAGGCTGTGCCTGGTGCCAACCCCAGCACAGCCGAATGCTGCCTGTCCTCAGGAGTGCTGCTGTCCTTAAGGCAGGGAGCTCTCACCCCGTGAGCCGTGGGCACATCCCTGGGCACACTTCATCCCCAGGTACACCACGTTCCCCAGCACACTGCACCTCCAGGCACATCCCCGTGTCTGGTCAGACCTCCAGGGTGTCAGGCAGCTTCCATCCAGTATGGGAATCATTGCAGGGCCAGCTTCCCATCTCTCATTTCATCCAGGATTTCGCACAAAGGGTCTCTCTCTGTGCCCCTGCACTGTTCCATACGTGACAGCTTTGGCACAGGAAGCACCTTCTGCTTTATGCTGGGACCCATCTCTCACCCCAGGTGGGGGCTGCAGCAGTGTAGGACCTCACTGGTGAGGCTGGGGAAATGGAAAAGGAGAGTCCTGGCCATGGAGGGGACCTGGCCACGCTGGCAGGAAAGCCCTGGAGCTACAAATCTGCCTGCAGCTGGGCACAGGGCCACACTCAGCCAGGGACAGAAATGGGAGGATGGGGGGCATGGGGGCTGGGGCAGTGGGTGGCCCCACGCCCGCCCTGGCCTTCTCTGGCACTGTTCTGGTGACAGGGGGCCTCGGGCCGTGTCCCTTGAGGTGGTGATGGGCACATGTTCCAGCAGTACCCAGGCCAAGTAGCTCCATCCTGGCAGTGCCAGCACCCTTCCCAATTCCAGCCTGTTCCCTCATGTTCCCATGGCAACCTGTGACCTCACTGGGTTCCTTGGAGCTCTGCCAGCGTTTTCAGCAGAAATAAGGCCAATGACCAGGGTTGTCCTGCTGTCCTCCCTGTCTGTTGGGGTCTGCCCCACCTGGGGCTCAGGTCAGGGCTGGCTCTGCTGCAGGACTGACAAGCCACATTGCAAATGTCACACTCAGTGCCTGTCACTGGCATCTGACTGACCCAGCACTCCTGGCTGGAGAAGCCCCTGGGGTGCAGGGGGCACCAGGGTACTCCCTTCCCTGCACAGGCTTCAGCTGCAGCCAGTGCCCAATTCTCCACGTGTCCAGCTTGCCCAGTTTTGCCCCGCTCAGCAGAGCACACAAGGCCAGGACGGAGAAGAGGGAGCAGGAGTGAGACAAATGGAAATAGACGGAGAATGTGCTCTCTCTGCTCAGCCTGGTGGTCCCAATTGCCTCAAGGTCCTCCCCTACCTAAGGGTCCCTTTTGGCCTGGGATCCACTTTCCCGGGGGTCCCTTCTGGTCTAGGGTCCCTCCTGGCCTGCGGCTCTGGTTGTTCCTGGGTCTCATTTGCTCAGGGGTCCCTCTGCCTCTCGGGGCTCTGTGTGCCTGGAGGTGCCTCTCAGCTCCAGCCGTGCCCGGGGGTCCCTCTCGGCCCGGGGCTCCAGCCGTGGGTGGGATTCTCCGCCGGCCCGAGGGTCCCACACGCCTGGGGTTCCCTCCGGGCTGTGCCTGGGGGTCTCTGTCGGCGCGGGGTTCCCCCGCGGTGCGCAGCGCAGCGCTGGCGGTGCTGACGGTGACGGTGCTGGCGGCGGCCCCGGCATCCCGCGGCCCGGGGGCGGCCCCGGCGAGCGCAGCGCGGCGCGA
>VZTB01004487.1:52236-76679 GCA_013397245.1 Thryothorus ludovicianus
AGAGGCAGTGAGGGAGGTTTTGACTGTCCCAGTGGTGGGCTTTTCCTTACATTTTGAATTTTTGGGTTCAAATGTGCAGGTCAATAGCAATCCCTGACCGTGTGCTGGGGTGCACACAAAGCTCTAAAATCTCCTCTAACATCTGATCCATAAAATGAAATGGGGTGAAGCAGATGTGTAGCAGCTGGATCAGTGACCATGAGCCTGTGGCCACCAGCTCTGGTGTGTTCCTACTTTTTCCAAGCAGTCCAGACACAAAGCTCCACCAAAAAAGGTGTCCAAAATGGGACACCTCCACCCCCCTCCCCAGAAAAGTCCTCTTTCCAAGTTGTTTCCTTCTGTTCTCTTCCGTAAGTTCAAAATCCAGATCACATTTTCCCAATCCCCCACATTCTGGATGGCACATGTGCTGCTTTCTTGCCTTCTCCTGTCGCTTTCCAAGTGGTTTTGGCCGTGGGGGCCGGGACAAGCGATGAGCAGAGGAGGGAGAGAAAGTACAGGGAGAAACAGTGAAACCCAAACCCGGGAGCTGATGGCTCTGATCCCACATGTGCGGGGAGCAGCGGGGCGGCTGCTCCCGCCTGCACATTTTGGGGTCCAAGTGCTCGAGATTTTTCTGCCATTTTCTCTCCATGTTGTGTTTATTGAGTGTCTGTGAAGGCTTTTTTGGGAAACAGGGATGGGGTTTGGATTTGGCACCCACCAGGATTTCCAGGTCCCAGTCCTGGTGGGGTTCAGAGGTGCTGAGGACTTGGTGACATCTCAAGCAGGCCTGACAGCTCTGCCACGTTTCTTCATCTGCCTCATGCACTGGCTGAGTCCCCATCTCTGGAGGGACTTAGAAGCCGTGTGGATGTGGCACTCGGGGACAGGGGTAGGTTAGTGGTGGCCTTAGCAGGGTTGTGGTCGGGTGGACTTGATGATTTCAGAGGCTTTTCCAGCCTGAAGCACTCTGTGCATCTGTGGGTCTGTGATGCCCATTGGGACACACTCAGCACATCGTGTCCCTGTGTCTGTCATTAAGCCAGAGGCTCACGCTGTTCCCTGGCACAGTGGCAGCCCGGGATGCCCTCAGTCCCTGGGATGCCCTCAGTGCCCGGGATACCCTCAGTGCCCAGGATGCCCTCAATGCTCGGGATACCCTCAGCTCCTGGGATGCCCTCAGTCCCTGGGATGCCCTCAGTGCTAGGGATACCCTCAGTCCCCGGGATGCCCTCAGCCCCTGGGATGCCCTCAGTCCCCAGGCAGTGCCAGGCAGTTGCTCACTCCTGTGCCCACAGATCGCGTCCCTGCTCAAGGACCACGAGCGCATCCAGGCCAGCCAGAGCAGCGCACCCAGCGACGACGACAGTGACATCAAGAAGATCAAGAAGGTGGGTGGTGGTGAGGGTTGGTCCCCGGGAGAGCCCAGCAGGCACGGCAGACGCGCTCTCTGGGGGGCTGCAGGAGGTGTCTGAGCCAGTGCTGCTGTCAGCAGGGCTTTTTAGGAGGAAAATGTGTTCTGCCCAAGTGGGAGCCCATCTGTTGGCAGGGCATTCCCAGCATTCCTGGGAGCACGAGGTGTCCTGGCCAGTGCTGGCTCCTGCACCACCAGCCCCTCTGACTTCTGTTCCCACGGCTGTCACAGCTTCCATTTTGGCAAAGGAGAAGCCATTCCCAGCAGTATTCCCACCGGGAGCAACAAACCAGCCCTGGGCATCCCTATTCTGGGGGCCAGAGCGCTGGGCACGGAGCAGGACGGGCTGCTGGTGCCCAGTTACACAAGGAAGGGACCTTAAACCTTATCTCCTTCCACACCCTGCTGTGGGCAGGAACACCTTCCACCACCCCAGGCTGCTCCAAGCCCATCCAACCTTCTCTTTAACACTACAGAGATGGGGCAGGCACAGTTGATGTGGGCAGCCTGTGCCAGGTATTTAAATGAGCGGTTGGATTGCCAGCCTGGAGGGTGAGAGCAGCACCAGGAAGGGGCAGCAGCACACACACCTCGGTACAGAGCCAGGGAGGCTCCTGGCTGCCCCATGCCGAGCTGGGGTCCCTGCCTGGCCCCCAGCCCTGTCCCTAACGCCCAGGCACTGCTCCCTCAGGTGCAGAGCTTCCTGCGGGGCTGGCTGTGCCGCAGGAAGTGGAAGACCATCATCCAGGACTACATCAGGTCCCCCCACGCTGACAGCATGCGCAAGAGGAACCAGGTGGTGTTCAGCATGCTGGAGGCTGAGGCCGAGTACGTCCAGCAGCTCCACATCCTCGTCAACAACTTCCTGCGGCCGCTGCGGATGGCCGCCAGCTCCAAGAAGCCGCCCATCACACACGACGATGTCAGCAGCATCTTCCTCAACAGGTGAGCCCCATCCTGGGCTCCGGGAGCTCTGTGGCACCCCAGCAGCTCTGGACACCCGCTGCCCTCCCTGGTGCTGGGTGCCCAGCTCCAGGGCTCCCTGGGAGCCTGCAGCTCCATCATTCCCTGTGCCCCCAGGAACCCTCTGCACTGCCTCGAGCAGCTGCACCCCAGCCAGGCCAAGGGCTGCCCCTGGGATGGAGATTTTGTCCAATTCCTCATTGTTTCCCTCCCGTTCACCTGCCTGTTCTTGATTTGGCTTAGTCCTGTCTTTGTTCCTCTTCCAGTGAAACAATCATGTTTTTGCACCAAATTTTCTACCAAGGCCTGAAGGCGCGGATCTCGAGCTGGCCCACGCTGGTGCTGGGTGAGTGCTGCTGCCTCCTCCTCCTGCTGCTCCTTCTCCTTCTGCAACTCCTCAGGCATTTGCCAACCAGCAGCAAAACACACTGCACAGCATGTCCTCGCTTTGTCATGTCAGCCACAGAGTGAAAACCCCACAGTGACCAAATTCTGGAGTTCCTGGCCTTGCTGGGAGCTGGGATCTGGGAGATGGGACTGGACCATATCCAGGGAGGCTGATGCTGGAGAGCATCACTGTGTCCCGTTAGAGCCTCTTCAGACTCAGACTGGGCAGAGCTGGGGGACACAAGGGGCAGGAGCCCCCGGGGTGCTCTGGGGGGGATCAGGGGACAGTGCCGGGGTCCTGGGCATGGGCTGGAGCCTCCCACCCACGTCCCCCCTCTGCCTGCAGCCGACCTGTTCGACATCCTGCTGCCCATGCTGAACATCTACCAGGAGTTCGTGCGGAACCACCAGTACAGCCTGCAGATCCTGGCCCACTGCAAGCAGAACCGAGACTTCGACAAGCTGCTCAAGCACTACGAGGCCAAGCCTGACTGCGAGGAGAGGACCCTGGAGACCTTCCTCACCTACCCCATGTTCCAGGTGACCACTGGAGCCAGGGCTGGCCCCAGGGATGCTGAGGGAGATGGGACTGACCGTGTGAACCCCATCCCCACGGCTGGCACTGTATGGTGGGAGGCAAAGCCTGAGCGAAGGTGGCCTGGGGCTGGAGCCTGGTGGCCCCACGCAGCTCCTGGGACCTGCTTGGGCCATCACTGCGGGGGGACTCTGGGTGCTGCTGGTTCCATGGTCATCCCACACCTCTGGGACTGGGACAGGACCAGCAGGGTCCTGGGCACAGCCCCATGTTGTTCCACTCTTCATTCAAGGAGCTTTGAAGCTTTAACCACTTAGGTCAGGGTGTCCCTGGCCATGGCAGGAGCAGCCCAGTGTGGGTCCCTGCTGTCCCCAGTGCCCCCACTGAGTTCTGTTCTCTCCCTTGTGCTGCAGATCCCCAGGTACATCCTGACCCTGCACGAGCTGCTGGCTCACACGCCCCACGAACACGTGGAGAGGAATAGCCTGGATTATGCCAAGTCCAAGCTGGAAGAGCTGTCCAGGTGAGAGCTGCTGGTCCATCCCTGGGGTGTGGGACGGGTCCTGGCTGCTCCTGGCCAGGGGCAGTGTTTCTCTGAGCTCCTGGGTGATGAAATGAGGGCTTTGGAGGACTGGGATGGCTCCGAGTGTCTGGTTCTGCCCTCGTTCAGGGCTGGCAGGACTGCTGGGGCTGCCCCATGGGAAGGCACCGACATCTCCACACGAGCACTTGGGAATTGGCCATAATTGCCTGGGTTTTATCCTCTTCCTCCCCAGCCCATGGACTGGATGTCAGTGCCAAACTCACCTGCACACTTTAAGTTCTGTGAAGAGTTTCCGTCCCTTTCCCACTCCTCAAGGAGCAGGGATACCACAGGGGGCTGGTGATGGGGTGATGGGTCTGCCCTAAATCTGGATTTTATGATTTCCAAGCACTCATATTTCAACATTTATCAGCCTGGAGGCACAGTCTGGGCAGATTTACAGGTCACCTCTGGAGCTCCTGGCTCTGTCTGGGTGGATACTGCTGCGATTCCCTCAATATTCCTTCAGTTTTGGTCTTACCTGGTGCAACTCCACTGCATGTCCAAAGGGGTTGTGCAGATCCCACCTCAGGTCCGATTTTCTCCTCTCCCTCCTTCAGGATAATGCATGATGAAGTGAGTGAAACTGAAAATATTCGGAAAAACCTGGCAATAGAGAGGATGATCATCGAGGGGTGCGAGATCCTGCTGGACACCAGCCAGACCTTCGTCAGACAAGGTCTGTGGCAGTGCCAAAGTCCCTCCCCTCTGTGGTGACTGTGAGCCCATGGCCCTGGCCCTGTCGGGTGTGCTCTGGTGGCCTGGGGAATATAAAACATAAGCCATTCTGAGTTTTCTGCTCAGAGAAACATCACCTCTGGGCAGTTCTGGCGCTCCCAGGCAGTTTTGTCACGGCGCTGTCCCACACCAGGGCACATTTTGGCCGGGACTGATGCCCCACCCGGGGAGGCTGCAGGACCACGCTCAGCCCCCAGGCCGGGTGGGGCGCCCTGGGATGGGGGTCTAGGCTGGGCTGGGACCGTGGCTGGTGCCCCCCCAGCTGCTGGGTGACCATAACCTGGGGCCGGTGCCAGCCCCGGCTCCCGGGGACACGCAGGGGACGCGCCGGGAGCCGGGCCGGCGCGGGGCTGACGGCGTGTGTCCCGCAGGGTCCCTGATCCAGGTGCCGATGTCGGAGAAGGGGAAGATCACGCGGGGCCGGCTGGGCTCGCTGTCGCTCAGGAAGGAGGGCGAGCGGCAGTGCTTCCTCTTCTCCAAGCACCTCATCATCTGCACCCGCGGCTCCGGGGGGAAGCTGCACCTCACCAAGGTGAGGGGCCGGGGGACCCCGCCCAGGGCTGGGGGGCTGCTGCTGCTCCCTGGCCGTGGAGGGGCAGAGGGTGGCCCGGCTCTGGTCCGAGCTGGCCGAGCTCTTGGTGACAGAGGGGTCCAGGGACCACCTCGCCCTCCCAGGGCTGCCGGGCTGGGAGCTGCGGCCACCTGGGTTTATTTCACGTGGTCCTTGTTGGATCTGAGTCACGGGAGAGAGGAGAAACTACAAGATCTCGATAAAAGAATTTTCCCTGATTTGCAGCAGAAACGTTGATTCTGTTCTGGAAGAAACCGGAATCACAGCCCGGGCTGTCTGTAGCACTCCCAGCTCCTCTGGTTGCTCCCTGGGCTCCTGTGTTTATTTGGGGGAAGTTTGGCAGTTAATTGAGCAAGAATCTTACAGAAATTGCTTGTTACTGGCATTAAATTATCAGTTTGAAGAATTACAGTCCGTGGCAAAGAGCTGATAATTGCAACAACAGACTTTGGGAAAATTAAATTTAAAGCTCCTATTAAATAATTTATAAACAAATTAGTTGATCAGTTTGACAAGGAAAGCCCAGAGATCCCAGCAGGCACAGATCTTTTTTCTCCCCAGTGAAAGCAGGCGCTCTGTGTGTGTCCCCCTCCTCTGGGCTGTGTGTGCCCCCTGGGGACATTGACCTGTCCCCATCCCTGGGTGGGGGGCGAGGATGGAGCCAGCCCCTGGGGGTTCCCACTGCTGAACCCTGACTCCTGCCCTGGGTAGGGGCTGTGCTGGAGGACCAGGGGACCCCTGAGCCCCCCGGATCCCAGTGCTGAGCCCCCTGTCCCCTGCAGAACGGCGTCATCTCCCTCATCGACTGCACGCTGGTGGAGGAGCCCGAGAGCACCGACGAGGACGGTACGAGGTGGGGAGGAGGGTGGGGGGTCGCTGGCAAGTGGATCAAATTCAGGTGCCAATAGATTCAAGGAATCCACGACTGAGGTTTTATTAGATTAATTACTTACTGTGAACCAAGCAGACCCACACTTAGATAGACCTGACCTTCCTGGGGGGGGTGACAACCCACAAAAACCTGAATAAACCCTCCTTGAAACCTGACCAAAGCCCTGGCTGGGAAAGAGGGGTTGGGAAAGGCTTTTCCCATCACCGTGTGGGGCTTTTCTGTTCCAAAGCCAAAACATCAGGACAAGACATTGACCACCTTGACTTCAAAATCGTGGTGGAGCCGAAAGATTCCTCATCCTTCACCGTTATCCTGGTGGCCTCGTCCAGGCAGGAGAAGGCAGCATGGACCAGTGACATCAGCCAGGTAGGAGCCAGCAGGGAGGGCGTGTGGAGTTCTCAGGATGAGGAGCTGCCATGGGGTCCCTGCCGGGCTGTGCCATCGGTTTGGGGGCACAGGTGAGCACCTGGTTTGCTGTGCGCCCGTGGCCCCACCGCCTGCCCCAGGTTTGCACCCCGGGAGCTTTCCTGGCACCGCTGGGCTGTCGGGACCTGCAGTGAGCAGGGAGTGGCTGGTGTGGAGAAAGCCAAGCCCTGACCTCCCCCACCTCCCGCCCGTGTCTCTCCCAGTGTGTGGACAACATCCGCTGCAACGGGCTGATGATGAACGCCTTCGAGGAGAACTCCAAGGTCACCGTGCCCCAGATGATCAAGTGAGTGTGGAGAGGGCTGGGACACAGCTCCTGTAGCAGCCAAATGCTGCCAGGAGCCTGGGGACCACTGTGGCCTCCCTGGGACCCCCTGGCCTCCCAGTGTGCTCCATGGGCTGTTCCACTGTGCTGATGAGGAGCCTTTAAAATGCTGTTAAGGGATTCGTGTGGGCTCGGGGAGGTGGGAATGTCAAAGGGGAGAGTTTAGAGAAAAACAGCAATGGTAAAGAGGGGGTAAAAGGGCCAGAAGGGAGGGGCAGGGGGGGCTGTGTCCCTGGAGGTGCTGGGGTGCAAAGGCTGTGCTGGGATGTGTGTGGGACAAGAGGGGCTGGTCCCAGCCGCTGGGGCAGGGGAGCATGGGGGTGTTCCTGCCCCATTCCCTGCTTCCAGACTGGGGAAGGGGCTTGGTGCGTCTGCACCTGGGGATGGCCCATCCACATCCCTCTGCCTGCTGAGCACTCCACCCGTTCCAGGGTGTGGATTTCCCCTGGGAGCATTCCCACCCACATTTTCCATGGGGGCACCCCGTACGGACAGGGCTCCTTCCTGTGCCACTTCCCGTGGTCTCTTGGTTTCGTTCCAGGCTGGAACCACAGATATCTTGTTTCTCTGCAGGTCTGATGCCAGCTTGTATTGTGATGATGTTGACATTAGGTTCAGTAAAACGATGAATTCCTGCAAGGTCCTGCAGATCCGCTATGCCAGTGTGGAGCGGCTGCTGGAGAGGCTGACGGACCTGCGCTTCCTGAGCATCGACTTCCTCAACACCTTCCTGCATTCCTACCGCGTCTTCACCACCGCCCTCGTTGTCCTCGACAAGCTCATCACCATCTACAAGAAGCCCATCAGTGCCATCCCTGCACGGTGAGGCTGCAGCGCTGCCCCGGGCTCTGCTCTGTCCCTGCTGCCACCCTGGGACTGTGTCACTGCTCCCCACGAGCTGTGATACCCCCAAAGGGGGGAAGGAGAGGAATCCAAGCTCTGCAGGTGTCCCCACCCCTGGGAGGGCCAGCTGTGGGGTGGTGGGACTGGTGTCAGCTCTGGGAGGATGCCCTGGGGTCCCAGTGCCATGGGGGGATCCCCACGACCTCCAGGGCAGGGCAGGTGCCAGCTCAGCCTCTCCCTCTCTCTCCCAGGTCCCTGGAGCTCCTGTTTGCAAACAGCCAGAACAACAAGCTGCTCTATGGGGAGCCCCCCAAGTCCCCCCGAGCCAACCGCAAGTTCTCGTCGCCGCCGCCCCTCTCCATCAGCAAGTCCTCGTCCCCCAGCCGCCGGAGGAAGCTGTCCCTCAACATCCCCATCATCACGGGGGGCAAGGCGCTGGACCTGGCGGCGCTGAGCTGCTCCTCCAACGGCTACGCCGGTGTCTACTCCTCCATGGCCCCCTTCAGCAAGACCACTCTGGACATCAACAAGCTGTACGTGTCCAGTAGCTATCCCAATAAAATCCCAGATGAAGGAGAAGCGGCCTCAGAAAAGCAAGAGGAGTCACTGCCGGGCAAGCAAGGTGAGTCCCTGTGGGTTTGGGAATGGGGGGCTCTGGTGCAGAGGGGCCAGTTTAGGTGCACACCCAGAGAGCTCCTGCCTCCTGAAACCTCAGCAATTTTTAATAATGAAACCAAAAAAACCACCCCAACCTCGAAGGAAAAAACCTGTTCTAAAATATCCCACAGAAACTGCAGAACTCTGTATCTTTCCTATACATGGTGGCTGCATCCAAAGCTGGAATGGGTCAGAGTTCAGGAAAATGGGGACAAGCTAAAGCGTGGCTGTATTTGTGTGCAGCGGGTGTAAAGGGGTTCCCTGTTCCTCCCAGGCTCAGAGGTGTCTGTGAGGGAAGAGTCGGACACGGATCCCAACCACAGCGATGAAGCAGAAGCTGAAGCTTCCCCAACAAAATCTCCAACGACTCCCAAGTCCATCAAATGCAAAAATTCATCAGGTAACCAGTGAGGCCTGGGGGGTGCCCATGTAGTGGGGAGCTGGCACGTGTGGGGACCTGTCCAGGCAGAAGCACTGCCCACAGAGGTGTTGGATTTCTTGTCCCGCAGATTTCTCGCTGTTTTCCTACAACAATGGCATGGTCATGACGTCCTGCCGGGACCTGGACAGCACCCGCAGCGCCCTGTCTGCCACCTCTGCCTTCGCCATCGCCACGGCGGGGGCCAACGAGGGCACCCCCACCAAGGAGAAGTACCGCAGGATGTCCCTGGCCAGCGCAGGTACCTGCCCCAGGGAGTGCCTTTGGGGTGCCATTCCCACCATTCCCTGAGGGGTTTCCCTCCGGGCACTCTCTGGCTGGGAAGAGCCCTGCTGGGGGAGCCTGGAGCCCCCAGAGCCCAGCACCTGCCCCAGGCTGTGTCCTGGGAGTCTGGGCATGGCACTGCCCAAAGGACGTGCAGGTCACAGGTGGCCCCAGGTGTCCCACTCTCTCCTGACACAGCGGCTCAGAGGTGTTTGGGTCAGGGGTGCCATACAGCAGCTGAGCCCTTCCTGAGGGAGCTGGGCCATGCTAAGGGGCCACGGGCAGTTTCAGGCTTCCCGACGGACCAGCGGAACGGGGACAAGGAGTTTGTGATCCGGAGAGCGGCCACCAACCGTGTCCTCAACGTGCTGCGGCACTGGGTGTCCAAACACTCACAGGTGGGCAGCAGCTCCTTCCCTCTCTCCCTCCCATCCTGCCACCAGCACTTCAGCTCAGCCACGATTCAGCTGGGAAGGCAGGTTGGCACTGAGGTTTTGACAAAGCAGAGGAGTGTAGATGGTGAGGAACAGGGAGCTGGGATGCCCTGGCAGGGAACAGGGGTCACATCCCAGTGTTTGCACAGGTGGGGTGCAGAGGAGGGGAGCTGGACCCACCATCACCCCCTGGCTGGGGGCAGAGGAAGGGGAGTCCCTGGGTTTGGTGCCTGTTGGGATGCCCAGGATGGGGCAGGGCTGGGGCACTGGGAGCTGTCCCTGCTGTCCCGTCCCTCCCCGCACTGGTGACTGGGGGCAGTGGGAGCGGTGCCGTGCTGGTTGTCACTGGGAGTCACACAGCTCTCCCAGGCCCCCTGATGCTGGTGCAATGGAACTGGGTGAGCCTGCTGCCTTCCTGAGCTGGCGTTTTGCCGGGAAGAGGCAGCCCCTTCCCCAGCTGGGTGTTGGAGGCACTCTGCCGGCATCAGTGTCACTCCAGCACAGTAATCCCACGGCTGTGCTGGCCTTGGCAGGACTTTGAGACCAACGAGGAGCTGAAGTTCCGGGTGATCGGCTTCCTGGAGGAGGTCATCCACGACCCCGAGCTCCTGACGCAGGAAAGGAAAGCAGCTGCCAACATCATAAGGTGAAGAGCTGTGGGCGGGAGGTGGCTTTTCCTGACACTGCCAGCTGCTCTTTCTGCTTTCACCTGGCATGAGCAGCAGGGACTGGGCCAGGGGCTTGGGAGGGGACAGGGAGGAAGATGAGGTGGATGGGTGTGGGTGTGACCCCCTTGGTGCACAGCCCAGGTCCAGAGTTGAGGGCAGTGGGTGCTGGCCCTCGCTGCTGTGGCCCCCACGCCCCGGGGCTGTGCTGAGCAGGCTCTGGCACTCAGTGTGTGCCCACCCCTGCTGAGGGCAGGGCTGACACATGCGGGGCCATGTGGCCTCGGCCAAGGAGTGTTTTTCTCTTTAAAATGAGAAATGGGACTGAGGGGGTCCCATGAAACACAGGCTGGGTGTTCCAGCCACGCCAGTCCTGGGGGCCAGGCTGCCCTGTTGGAGCTGGGTGCTTTCCCAGCTGCAGTAATCCTCTCTTTCCCTGCCACAGGACCTTGACACAGGAGGATCCAGGAGACAACCAGATAACCCTGGAGGAGGTTGTGCAGATGGTAAATACTCCTTCCCCCCTGCTTGCCCCCGGTGGCTTGGGGTGGTGGGAGGGGAGCAGCCAAAGGTCCTGGTGCTCCAGCACAGCTCAGGGAAGAGCGAGTCCCCAAGGGCAGTGCCAGAGGAGCAGCTGCAGAGCAGGGAAAGGCCTTCTGGGGAGGGGCCAGCTGTGAGCACAGCTGGATCTGTTACAGGCAGAGGCAACACCAACCAGCCCCTGCAGTCAGCAGAGTGGCTGGAGAGGGCACGGAGACACTGCCTGCTGCTGCCTGCGCCTGCTGGGGGGACAAGGGAAAGCCCCAAGGGTTCCCATCGTGTCCTCTCTGTCCCCAAACCTGTTCCAGCTCCAAGTGACAGGCTCTGCATCAGTGCTGCTCCCCGGGAAGAAAGCCCTGGGAATGTGCCATGGATTTAGAACCCCCAGGGTGGCTGCAGAGCACTTGTTGCCCTTCTGCATTGAAAAAAGCCCCAACCAAACCTGTTCCCAGAAGAACACAAGAGCCACTTGAAACTGGCCTGGAGCACCTGAAGCACCCACGGTTCTGTCCCCTGGCTCTGCTGGTGGCTTCTGGGGGGGCAGCCCCTCCTGGGCTTTGTTGGAGCTGTTGCCCATAACTTCGTGTTCTGGAAACTTCCTCTGAGGAGAACAAAGAAGCCCCGAGGGCTTCACCCTGCCCCTCAGGCTGAGCAGCAGGGGCAGCTGCAGCCAAAGGCGTGGTGGGAATGTGGGGGTGCCCTGGGCTTTGGGGTGCACATCGTGAGCAGGGGGCTGTGCTGTGCTGACCCTCGGCTGGTACCCCCAGGGTGCCTGCAGCCCCTGCTCTGCACAGGTGCCACTGGTACCACCTGTCCCCAGGCTCTGGAAGGGTGTGCCCCACTGCTGCACCCCCAAGTGACCCTGCAGCCACTCCAGGGGCCCTGGAGCTGGGGAGGAGCTGTGGAGTGTTTATTTGCTGGAGCTTTCACAATCCCTGTCCCGAGGAATTGTGCAAAGGGCTGTTGCCCTGTGTGTGTGTGTTGATCCTGGGGGGTTATTCTGTGTCATCAGGGCTGTTTGGGGTTTATTTGGGTGGGATGCCAGTGGGGTTTGTTTTTTTTGTGGCTGATCTTTTCCCTGAAAGCGGCAGGGAGGGAGCTGTGGCAGGGAGTGGCACCAGCCTCCCCCGAGTGCTGTTTTGTGGGGGGTGTTGGGTGCTGGCCTGAGCTGTGACCAAGGACTGGGTCTCAATGATGATGTCTTTGTGCCTGGTTTGGGGACAGCCACCAGTCAGTGACTCCGTGCAGGTCTGGCCCCCAGGCTTTGGCTCCATGTGGGGACCCCCGAGCCCTGCCTGTGCCTGTGAGTGCTGCTCGGCCAGAGCGGGGCAGTGGAGACAGGGCTCATCCCTGCTCCCCTGCTTTTCTGGAAATCCCTTGGAAGAGCCATCTTGCCCCTCCTGGGGGCAAAGCCAGGATCCCTGGGTGTTTTGTTAATTAAAGAGCCAAAATGCTGCGTGATTAAACCCGTGGGGTTCTCAAGGCTGGGGTGAGCTGGGCACAGGCACAGTGTGGGCTGGGCTGCCTCTGGACCAGCACAGCACCACACACCCCGGCCCCACTGGGGAAAAGCCTTGGGTTGGGAGCCCAGCCTTGGCTCTGGGTTTGTGTTTGTGGCGTGGGGGAGCTCTCCTGTGCTCCTGCCTGTTGAGCCCCATTGTTCCTCTGTCCCACAGGCTGAGGGAGTCAAAGCAGAACCCTTTGAGAACCACTCAGCCCTGGAGATCGCAGAACAGCTGACTCTGCTGGATCACCTGGTCTTCAAGAAGATCCCTTATGAGTGAGTGATCCCCATGGCTCAGGGAAGGTGGCTCTGGTCACCCAGGGCCTTACAGGCAGCCTGGCTGGGCTGAGACTGCAAAATCTTCTTGGGCTTTGCCTGTAGCCCACACTCAGCTCAAGTGTAGATTTGAGTCCTGCTCCCGTGGCTTCTCTGCTTTTATGGGATGTCCCCGAGGTAATCAGCTCAGGGAGGCCCTCCCACAACCATCACACTTTCAACCACATCCCTGTGGTCCCTTTCCAGCAGTGTGGGGGCAAAGACTCTAGAGTCTCCATCCCCTGCGGGTGCAGTGGAGCTTGCAGGGCTTGGACATCCCATAAAATTGGCACAGAAAACTTGACCTGACCACTGTGGTTTGCAGAGAATTCTTCGGGCAAGGCTGGATGAAGCTGGAGAAGAATGAGAGGACTCCGTACATCATGAAGAACACAAAGCATTTCAATGATGTAGGTGCAGCTGCTGGGCCCAGGGATGGGCACAGGGGAGGCAGCTCAGCCCCCCGTGCCCCAGGGCTGGGGTGTGTAGGGGTCACCTGTCCCGGGGAGGCAGTGCCGCTGCTCCTTGCGGGGCTGCGGCAGCGCGGGGAAATCCAAAACCTGCCGGGAGGCTGGAGCACACGGAGCCTGCCCCAAACCCTGCTAAGGGCCGGGCTGGCTGCCGTGTCTCCCCAAGGTCAGCAACCTGATCGCGTCGGAGATCATCCGCAACGAGGAGATCAACGCGCGCGTCAGCGCCATCGAGAAGTGGGTGGCGGTGGCCGACATCTGCCGCTGCCTGCACAACTACAACGCCGTGCTGGAGATCACCTCCTCCCTCAACCGCAGTGCCATCTTCCGCCTCAAGAAAACCTGGCTCAAGGTCTCCAAGCAGGTAGGGGTGGCCCCCTCCCGGGGGGTGCTGTTGGGGCAGGATGAGACGCGTGGATAAAGAGAAAATGGAGACGGGTGTTTCAGGTGGTTCTGGTGTGTGGACAGGCAGACCCTGCCCTGGAGCCAGGTTTATTTGTGCAATCACAGGTTGTTTGGTTTACAAAAGCTCTCTGAGACCATGCAAATCCATCTGTTCCCTCAGCCACCACTAACCTGAGTCCCCAGGTGCCACATCCACATATCTGTTAAATCCCTCCATTGACTCCACCTCTGCCCTGGGCAGCAGTGCCAGGGATGGACACCCATTAAGAAACTTTCCCAATATGCAATCTAAACCTCTCCTGGCACAACTCCTTTCCCCTTGTCCTGTCACTTGCTGACTGTGAGAAGACCCTAGCCCCACCCTGTAAGTCAGATGTGCAGTTAAACCTTTCCCAAAGATCCCCTGTGGCTGCACACACACACAGACCCTCTTTCACTGGTTTCCTGGGCTCCTCGGGCCCGTTATGGACAAGCAGGATGAGTTCCTGTTTGAGGTACATGGTACAGGAGCAGCTGGCACTTGCTGGTGCAGAGCTGGGTGGAGCTGAGCTGTCACCACTGTGAGCTCCCATCAGCGAGGAGCAGTGGGTTTTGCCATAAAATGATAAACCTGTGAGTGGAAATGGGTGAGGGCAGAGGTGGAGCAGGGGGAGGCAGCGAGCGCACAGGCTGCTCACCAGCAGCCAGGTGTGACAGCCCAGCTGTACCTGTGGAGGTGGGGTGATGTGCCCTGGGCAGGGTGGGACGGAAGCAGCCCTGTGGCTCTGCAGGGAGGGGGGGTTCTTCCAGGGCCTGCCCAGCAGCAGTTTGGTTTCTTGCAGACGAAGGCTCTGATTGATAAGCTCCAGAAGCTGGTGTCGTCGGAGGGCAGGTTCAAGAACCTGAGGGAGGCACTGAAAAAGTGAGTGGATGGTGCTTCTCTCTGTCCTGGCAGTTCTGGGGCCTGTGGTGTGGGGGGAGCTGAGCTCTGCTCCCAGCATCATTCAGAGCCTGCACTGAAGGGTGTCCTGTTGAGCCAGCAGTGGCTGGCAAAATGATCCCCAGGACTGAGGTGCTCCTTTGTGCAGCATGTGGAAAAATGGGAATAAAAGAGACTGCAGAGGGAAAAATCACTGCCAGAAAACAGAGAATGATTTCCCCCATCACTGTCATAGAATCATCAAATCCTGGAATGGTTTAGGCACCTTAAAGCTCATCCTGTTCCACACCTCTCCGTGGGCAGGGCCTCCTTCTACTAGACCAGATTGCCCATGGAAGCTTCTAAAGGTGTTCCTGACCCTCTGTCAAAGCTGCCCTCAGCTCATCTCCTGCATCCCATGGCTTTGTGAGGGGCACAGCCACAGGCCCTGCTTGTCCTGGTGTGCTGGTGGGATGTGGCCCAGGAGACCAGCAGCCTTCCCAGGGAGAGCCTCCCTACCTTAGAGAGAATCCTTCCAATTCTGCTGATTGATGAGCTGTTCCCCTTCTTCCCTACCCTGCCCCAAGCTCCAAAGTGAGAAAGTTTTATTCCTCATTCTTTCCTGGTTTACCCCCAAAGTTGTGACCCTCCATGTGTCCCCTACCTGGGCATGTACCTGACTGACCTGGCATTCATCGAGGAGGGCACCCCGAACTACACTGAGGATGGCCTGGTGAACTTCTCCAAAATGAGGATGGTGAGTGCTCCAGCCCGCTGGCGTGGGCACAGGGTGATGTGCTTGTAGCCAGGTCTGTGTCCCCCCAGCCTTCACCTGCACAGCACCAGGAGGCCACATGTGTCCCCTGCACACACCTGGGGCTGTTCCCAATGTCTGGGAGAGACAAAAAGGCCTTTGCATTGTGCCCTCCCGGGTACTGGGGTCCCTGGGTGATGGCTGAGCCATGAGCGCCTTCTGTGTTTTATCCCTGCACAGATCTCGCACATCATAAGGGAGATCCGCCAGTTCCAGCAAACCTCCTACAAGATCGAGCACCAGCCGAAGGTACAGCCTTGCCCCCAGAGCCACGGCCACCCTCTGCTCCTCCTCTCTCTCTTCTGTCACAGCATCCAAGCCTTCAGTACCTGCCAGCTCCATGCTGGAGTGGGGCAGGGCTGGAGGGAGGCTGTGGGGGCTCCAGCAGAGTCCCCCGTGGACCCCGGCACTTGCAGCAGAGGATTTGCTGCAGAGGGCAGCTCTGATGGACAGGCTCAGAGTGCTCTGAGGGTTGTACCCTGGACAGGCTAAGAAACAGCTGTTTAGGGGCAGCATCCTCTCCTCAGGGAGCAGAGTGTGTCCTGTCACCCTGCCACCCCCACTGCCAGCACCTGCTGGCCCTTGGGTCATGGTGGCCCCCAACATGTGATGAACTGAATGCTCAGCAACTCTGTGGCAGGCACCTGGTTTCCCAGGGTTTGGGTGCCTAATTTCCCAGGGTTTGGTGCCTCATTTCCCGGGGCTTGGGTGCTTCATTTCCCAGGGTTTGGGTGCCTCATATCCCAGGGTTTGGGTGCCTCATATCCCAGGGTTTGGGTGCCTCATATCCCAGGGTTTGGGTGCCTCATATCCCAGGGTTTGGGTGCCTCATATCCCAGGGTTTGGGTGCCTCATATCCCAGGGTTTGGGTGCCTCATATCCCAGGGTTTGGGTGCCTCATATCCCAGGGTTTGGGTGCCTCATTTCCCGGGGTTTGGGTGCCGCATTTCCTGGGGGTTTGGGTGCCTCATTTCCTGGGGTTTGGATGCCTCATTTCCCGGGGCTTGGGTGCTTCATTTCCCAGGGTTTGGGTGCCTCATTTCCCAGGGTTCGGGTGCCTCATTTCCCGGGGGTCTGTGCTCCCCCAGCCCGCTAACAGCCCCGCTCCATCCCCAGGTGACGCAGTACCTGCTGGACCAGTCGTGTGTGATGGATGAGGAAAGCCTTTACGAAGCTTCTCTGCGAATAGAGCCCAAGCTGCCTTCCTGAGGCCGGCGGCGGCCGCCTGTACACTCGCTATACCATACTGTACATACCCAGTTCCATGGACGCCCTGGAGTGACTCCCAGTCTGTGCTTCTCCGAGCAACCCGCCCCCGCCCCAGGCCGCACTAGACCTCGCGTAGGATTCCCCGCCCCGGTTAAGGTTTAACGCATCGGCACTTCGCTGGAGCCCGGGGTTCTTTTCGATGATGTTACTTTTGTCATTTGTTCCTCTTGGGGGGCTGGTGGTTGGGCAGGCGAGTCCCTGTGTCCCCACGGGGCTCTGGGGCAGCACAGAGCAGCTCTCACTCGGACAGTGCTGGCGGTGACGTCCCACGGCAAACTCTGTAAGGTGGGAGAAGGGAACACATTAAAGGTTGTCCCTCGGTGTGAGCTGCCCTCTCTGTGTGTGCCACCCTCGTGCTGGCCGGGCACGGGGGCCCTGGCTGCTGCCCTGGTCCCTCCGAAGTTGGGAAGATGGAAGCATCCCCTTGCCTCTCCTCGCTGCATCCAGCTCCTGTTGATATGCTGTAGATCCGTACCCTTGTGCCCACTCTGAGTACCATGACGTAGAGTTAGAGATGACGAGTGTTTTTATTACATCTACTGTAATCCTGGCTAACCACCCGCTAGCAGGATATAGTAATGTAGTGCTTATTCTGTGAATAGTACCTGGGTTTTTTACATTGTACAGTCCCTGACACGGTTCCCCGGCAGTGGCAGGCATGCTCCACTCACACAACACTTGCTGTAAGCAATACCTCGTGGTATGGGAATTCTCTTTCAAGCCCTAAAACTATTTCAACTTACAGCTTGTTTGGGAAAAAAAAAAGATATTTCCATTTTTTTTGTAAAAATATATGTTTCCTGATTACCTCTTGCTAATAAATCTATTCTATCTCAGGGTGAACCGAGGTTTGTGATAGTTTTACGGGCGGGATCCCGCCGGGCCGCGGGCCCCGCCCGGTGCCGGTGCCACGCCCGGTGCCACGCCCAGCGCCGGTGCCACGCCCACCGGCTGCCCCGCCCCTCCCGCCCATTGTCCCGCCCCCTGGTAGCGGCTCGGCCCTTTTCGGCTCCGCTCGGCCCTTTTCGGCCGCGTTCGGCTCGACTTGGCCCGGTTCGGCTCCGCTCCGTCCCGGCTCGGTTCGGCTCGGGCCCGGTGCGGGGGGAGGCGGCGGCAGAGCCGCGCGGGTGCCGCCGCTGACGCCCCCGTTCTCTCCCGCAGAGGAGCAGCTGTTCAAGGCCTGGATGCTGCAGGTGAGGCTCGGGGCAGCCGCGGGCCGGGCCGGGGTCCCCGGGGGCTCGGGGTGCCCTGACGCGCGGTGTCCCCGCAGAACGAGCGGCGCTACGGCCCGGAGGAGTACCCGCGCCGGCTGCGCATCTTCGTGGACAACAAGCGGCGCATCGAGGAGCACAACGCCGGCAACCACAGCTTCCAGAGTACGAGCTGCGACCCGGCCTGGCCACGGCCCCTGCCAGCGCTGGGCGCCTCGCCTCGCTCAGCAGTGTCCCCTTTCTCCCCCTTCTAGTGGGCCTGAACCAGTTCTCGGATCTGACCTTCGCAGAGTTCAAAAAGCTGTACCTGTGGAGCGAGCCCCAGGTAAATGCCGGGAGTGCGGGTGGGCAGGGGAGGAGGGCTCCGGCCGGACCCTGAGTGGGGTCAGGGGAGGAGGGCTCCGGCCGGACCCTGAGTGGGGTCAGGGGAGGAGGGCTCCGGCTGGACCCTGAGTGGGGTCAGGGGAGGAGGGCTCCGGCCGAACCCCTGAGTGTGGTCAGGGGAGGAGGGCTCCGGCTGGACTCCTGAGTGGGACTCTGCAGTGACCTGCACCCCTTGCTGTGCTGCCTGCTGCCGCTTTGGTAATGTCACATCCTGTGCCACCAGCGCCAGGGTAAGAGTGAGCTGAACCCTCTTCCTCACCCTCGTGGCTTTCAGCTGCCTCCACCCTGCCTCCAGCCGAGCTGTCCCCTTTGCTGTCAGCTCTCCGAGCAGCTGGGGCACTGCAGCCAGGGCCCTCCGGGGCTGAACGGGGCTCCCTGCTGCAGTGGCCGGTGTGTGTGGGCTGGTCACCAATGCCCCCACCCCGGGGAGGGTGGCTGTCGTGGCCGCTGGCCTGGTGGCTCGCCACAGCCCTCCCGCCTCGTTTGCAGAACTGCTCGGCCACCAAGGGGAACTTCCTGCGCAGCTCTGGGCCGTATCCCGACTCTATCGACTGGAGGAAGAAGGGAAATTTCGTGACACCTGTGAAAAACCAGGTGAGGAGCGTGTGACACGGCTGGGGAGGGGCTGAGGGCTGCGGGCAGGCGCTGTGCCCGAGGAGCAGTGCTGCCATGCCCCTCTGCCCCAGTGTTTTGGGGAGGCTGCTGAGGCTGGAGCAGTTCCTCTCCCGTTCCTCGTGCAGGGTGCCTGCGGGAGCTGCTGGACCTTCTCCACCACGGGCTGTTTGGAGTCTGCTATTGCCATTGCCACGGGAAAGCTGCTCTCTCTGGTAAGAGGTTTTCCTGGGCTTGGGCAGGGCTCTTTTGGGAGCAGGATGGAGCCAGAGGGGCTGGAGGCTCTGGGAGCAGGCATGGGGAAAGAAGCGGTGCCTGGTTTTGCCAGCTCACTGCAGGCAGCTCACCGGGACATGTTGATTTTTCAGCTCCCGGAGGATTTATATTCCTGAAGAACTAGAAAGACAGTAGCCACTTACACAACTTAGCAGAATAACTGAGGGTTGGGTATGTTAAAAACAAACCTGACCTTTGGAAGACATCTCAGCCAGTCCTTCTGGCGGGGGGTTGGATTCCTGGCAGGCGTGAGGAGGAATGTCTCTGGCAGCCAGGGCATCCCAGGCTGCTGGTTCCAGGTCTTCCTTGTGTGCCTTCCTGGGACATGGAGCTGTTTCCAGGTGATTGCCAGTGGGTGAGCAGGCAGCTGCATGGGTAAACCAGTGCTGTGGTGGTTGTTACAGCCAGCTGCACAGAGAAACCAGCTCTCAGTTCCGCTGTGGGGTTGGTTTTTGTGTCACTTGACTCTGAACACAGGTGTGGGACAATCACTGACTCAAAACCCTTCTCTGCAGGCAGAGCAGCAGTTGGTTGATTGTGCCCAGGCCTTCAACAACCATGGCTGCAGTGGGTAAGTCAGAGAGCATCAGAAAGAGCAGAAATTAGAGTATCTTACATCCTGTGATGGACAGCCTTCCTCAGGTGTCAGGGTCCTTCCACATAATGGAAATGGCTTTTTTCTTTCCTTGGCTGCAATGTGTCAGGGGAAGCAACTTTGGATTTGGTTGCTTATTTCAATTTCACCCTCCCTAGAGGTTAGGATGTTTCACTAAATCTCCAGCATTTCCCAACCTCTGTTGTTCCTCATTTGTTAGTTTCTATCTGAGATGTTTTTCATATGGCAGCCACAGGCTGGACTCTGATGGGCTCTGGGACAGCAAGGGGGTTTCTGGCTCTTGTTCTGCCCCCACGTCATGTGCATCTCTTGGCACCATCAAGAACCCACAGAAACCTTTGTTTCCCCTTTGGGGAGTTCCTCCTGGCTTTGCTAGGGAAGGCAGAGAACAGAGTTTTCTGACAACTTCTGTTTTCTGTGAGATAAGCAGTCCTAGAGGGACGCTCGGAGCTGAGCAAAGCCACTCTCGGTGCTTTTTATTTTTCTTGTGACTCCTCCTTAGGCGTTTCCACATCAGTACTCCCTGATCATCTCTCCTTCCCTCCTGAGGTGTGCTCCTGGAAGGTGGCCAGGGAAGGGAACAGCTGCTTGCTGGAGATGTGGGTCTCTCAACGTCCCTCAGCCAGGCTGGGCAGAGGGCACCACAAAATCCCTTTCAGCATCTGTGGCTGGTGCTGTGTGGGGCAGCTGACCTCACGCTGTCAGGGCTCCTGGTGTTCTTCTCCAGGGATCTGGCACCTGGAGAATGAGGTGTGACCCTGCAGACAGCGTGGTGGGCCAGGCCAGCAGTGCCAGGCAGGGAGATGCTGCAGGAGCAGACTGGAGTTTGTGCCTCTGGAGGCTCTGGGATAGACACTGCCCTTCCCTGTCTCCCTGGCTGGTGGAGTCTGCAGAGGGGGGAATGTTGATGGCTTTGCTCTGCAGAAGCTGCAGTGTTACCATCCAAATTCATCATTCATGATTAATTGTTACCATCCTAACAGGGGCCTGCCGAGCCAAGCCTTCGAGTACATCCTGTACAACAAAGGGCTCATGGGCGAGGACAGTTACCCCTACAGGGCCAAGGTACTCCCACCACAGCCCCCGTGGCACAGCAGGGCCCAGCACAGGCTCCAGCTGCTCCTCTCTGTCCCCACAGAATGGCACCTGCAAGTTCCAGCCCGAGAAGGCCATTGCCTTTGTCAAGGATGTTGTCAACATCACACAGGTGAGGCCCCGAGGGCTGCGGTTCCAAACTTCCAGGGCTGTGCCAGGAGAAGGTGCTGGGATGCCCGAGGTGTGCTGGGCTCAGCAGCTGGAGCTGCAGCCTGTGTGCTCCTGGAGAGACTGAGCTGCTGTGCACATTCCTGCTCTCCTGCACACCTTTTGAAGGTGGCACCAAGGAAGTCCTGGAGCCAAAATCCAGCCCCTGGGTTCCTGCCTGCTTCCCCACAGTGGGTGCACCTCCAGGCTGGGGCTGAGTCCCAGTTCTCATCTGACAACTCAGCCCTTGATTCCTTGTCTACATGCAGGAAGCCAGGGTTATCCATGCCTGGCTGCTGGACCTGGACTGGTCCCAGCACAGCCAGGAGAAGATGGATGACCCTGGATCCTCTCTTGCAGTACGATGAGGACGGCATGGTGGAAGCTGTGGGGAAGCATAACCCAGTGAGCTTTGCCTTTGAGGTGACGAGTAACTTCATGCACTACAGGAAAGGAGTGTATTCCAAGTGAGTGTGGGAACCTCATTTGGTGAGGTGAGGGCAAGGGGGACATGTAGGGCTGGAGTCATGTGCATCCCTGTTTCTCCTGCTGGATGCAGGAACACTGCACTGCATTCCCACACTTCTTTTAAGTAGAAAATACTAAAAAAAAAGAGGAAACAGCCTTGATTTCCTGGTTCCTGAGGGGGTGAGAGTGCAGCACAGGGAGGAGGGCTGTGTGCTAGGAACCTGTCCATCCTGCAGACCAGATTGTGGTGGAACAAAGGTCAGTGAGTCAGAGAGCTTGGGAGACTGCAGCTCCCCACAGGGCTGGTTGTTTAGGGTAAGCCCCAGCCAAGGTGGCTTTTCCATGGTATCAGGGAGCTCCTGCAGTGCCAGAGCTCAGGGGGTGGTGGTGAGGAGTGTGGCTGCCCTCACACTGCCCTGCAGCCCAGCAGGTTGTGCTTCCTGGCAGGGTCCTGCATTGCTGCTCTCCACAGGGCAGGTTCTGCAGCCCCTCACCTCTGTCCTGCCAGGTGGTGCTCCCTGCACAGGTAGGAGGAGCAGCAGAGAGAAAAACCAGCTTGGCATGGGAAGTGACCCAGCAAGCTCCATGGCCATGGTCAATAGACATTGGAAAGATGAGAGCTGAGTGGGGCAAATCAGCTGGGGGAAGCTGCATTTTGGAGAAATAGAAAAATACTTTAGAGTAATGAGCCCTCAATCAAGTAGAAATACAAGGAAGATGCAAGGGGGAGGCTGAGCCTGAGGGAGCTGCCCCAGGGAGCTCTCAGGAGGGAGCAGGTCGTGATTCCAGGGGCTTTGTTGGAGCAATAGCCAGTGATGCCAGAGGTGAGTGCCAGCCCTGGGCAGTGTGAGCTGTGAGGGCAAGGACATGGTCAGAGGAGCACGCCAGGAGCTGTTACCCTGTGGATTTACACTCTGAGGTGGATTTAAAGTCCGAATGCATGGAATAATTGATGCTCCAGTGCTTTCAGCCTAGAGCAGCTGTTAACAAATTGGAAAAAAGAAAATCTGAGGTGGATTATTGATGTTTTCCTGTGCTGCAGTTTGAAAATGTTTAAAAATAGATGCTCTTGAGATGGGAGCATGTACCACGAGCTGTCTTGTTCCATACCACAGGCAGCAGCTTTCAGCCAGTGCAGTTTAAAGGTTGAAAATTTAGAGGAAACACATATTTAGACCCAAGAGCTCGCTGTTCCTATGCAAAACATGAAACAGTGCCCTTGAATTTCAGGGCAGTACAAACCAGCACTGGGAGGCACTAAGAGTGCTGGTTTCAGCTGGGAAAATTCCTTTGCACTGTATGTCTGTCATCTTGGTGGGCCAGGAGCTCAGGAGTCCAGGGAGTCCCTAGCTCCAGATATGGCTGGTAACTTCGGTGTGGAAAACCAGAGCCATGTCTCCTTTCTGTGCCTTCCCTCCCCAGCGAGGAGTTCAGGGCATCCCGTGGTTCTGTTTGCAGAGTGTGGTCAGGACTGCTGGCTTGGCTGATCCCTGGCTCATTCCAGGCTGCATTTCAGGCTCATTCCAGGCTGCATTTCAGGCTCATTCCAGGCTGTATTTCAGGCTCATTCCAGGCTGTTTTTCATGTGTGTTCCCTTCCCTGTAGCCCCCGCTGCAGGCACACCCCTGACAAGGTGAACCACGCCGTGCTGGCCGTGGGCTATGGAGAGGAGAACGGCACTCCCTACTGGATCGTCAAGAACTCCTGGGGCCGGCTGTGGGGCATGCAGGGGTAAGGGGCCCCCGCTGCCCACCACGGCCTGCCTGGACCAGGGAAAGGCCCCCGTGCTGGGATGCCACCCACCCTCAGCCCCAGGCCACCCTCACACCCTCCAGCTGCGGGTGGCATTCTTGGGAGTGAGACGAAAATTCTCATTTGGAGTGGGCAGGAAATGGCATTGCCTGGAGTGGGAGGGGACCTTAAATCCCACCCAATGCCACCCCCTGCCATGGCAGAGACACCTCCCACTGTCCCAGGCTGCTTCCAGCCCTGCCCAGCCTGGCCTGGGACGTTCCCGGGATCCAGGGGCAGCCCCAGGTGCTCTGGACACCCTGTGCCAGGGCCTGCCCACACTCCCCTGCCATGCTGGCCCTGACAGAGGAGGGAACGCTCCCCCACAGCCTTTTCTCTCTCTTGTAGGTATTTCCTCATTGTACGCGGCAAGAACATGTGTGGCCTGGCTGCATGTGCCTCCTACCCCGTTCCTCAGGTGTAGCAGCACAGGTGGGTTCGGGGCCAGGGCTGAGTGCCCGATGGAGTCCCAGTGGCTGAGCACTGCAGTGACCACGGGCAGGACAAGGAGCCAGGCCCACCTGCTGGGAGGTGTCTGTCCCTGCAGGCAGGTTCCATGGCTTGCACACTCCTGCAGCAGCCCCACCTGAGCCTGCTCTCTCCAGCCCAGCCCTGGCGCGCTCCCCTGGCCCTGCCAGGTTCCCTCCCCTGCTGTGCCAGGTGTGCCTCCATCCCCCTGTCCCGACCCGGGACACCTGTGGGGGCAGAGCGGGTGCTGGGAAACCACACAGGCACCGATTTAGGGCACGCAGAGCTCCCCCCGGCCTTCGGGTGGCTTTTTTGCAATCACCAGGTGTAAATTTTAGCGATTTTGGAATTTTCTTTGAGGGCAACTGCCCTTTTAAATGAAGTATGAGTGCGTGCCGTGATTTGTACACTTTTATCAATTTTCATGAAATGCCTGCTATTTTTTGTATTAAAAAAACAGGGTATTTTAATGCACTTTGGGAAGAAACGGGTGATTTTTCCTTAACGCATCAGCCAAGACGCGAGAACCTCGGTGCCGATTCCGAACAGGCGCTGGGGAAATGAAGCCGCGTGTGAGCAGGGGGGCGCGTCCGTGTCACTGGAGTCCGTCACTGCCAATAAAGCTGCCTGGTCACCGGAGCGCTGTGCCGTGGGCTCTGAGCGGGGGCGCTGAGGGGCTCCGGGGCACGCCCCGAGACCGTGCAAGGGGCCGAGCGCTGCTCGGGGGTGCGGAGCGGGGCTTCGGAGCGCGGTGACGGCGGGGCCGGGCAGGGCGGGGAGCGGGGCGGGGCGAGCGGGGAGCGGGCCCGCGCCCGCCCTGAGGGCGGTGCCGCCATCACCGGGAGCACTTCCGTTTGTCCCGCGCCCTAGGTGCGTCACTTCCGGCCCGTCCCCCCCGGCCAATGGGAGCCCGGCGCCGTTTTGGCGCCGAACGCGAAGCGCGCGGGGCGGGCGCGCAGGGCGCCCCCTGGCGGCGGGGCGGCCCGCGATGGCGGCCGTGCCGCTGAACAACCTGCGGGAGCAGCTGCGGCGGCACTCGGCC
>VZTB01004487.1:76688-92393 GCA_013397245.1 Thryothorus ludovicianus
CGGGCTGGGCCCCGCCGGGCCCCGCCGGGGCGGCCGAGGGCGCCGGGGCGAGGGCCGGCCCCGCTATCACCGTCGGCGATGAGTGGGATGACATCGACGACTTTGACCTGTCGGCAATCGAAAAGAGGTTCTCTCGGCCGCCCGTCGCGTCCCCCACGGGGCTGCGAGCCCCCCGCAAGGAGCCCCCTCGGCCGAGCCCCCGCCCGGCCCCTCCCGGCTCGCCCGGCAGCGGCGGGGAGGACGCGGGGGCCGAGCCGGAGCCCAGCTCGCAGCGCTCCCTGATCTGCCTCGGGGACTCGGCTCCCTGCAGCGGGGGCTCGGCTGCGGGGCTCGGCTGTACCGAGGAGCCGCCTGCGGACACCCCCCGGGCTGCGGACAGCGCGGGGGATCGCCCAGGTAACGGGGCTGGGGGAGCCGGAGAGACGGCTCCGATGGGCTGGGGGGCACCCCGAGCTGGGGGAGCAGTTCTGATGGGCTGGGGGAGCAGCTCTGATGGACTTGGGGAGCACCCCGAGCCGGAGGAACAGCTCTGATGGGCTGGGGAACATCCCAAGCTGGAAGAACAGCTGTGTTTGCACTCGGGGCTTGGCTTGGCTGCTCAAGAGTCAGAGGGAGCTGTGTGCTCGGGGCTGGCAAGCAGCCCTGATTTCGCTTGGGTTCCTGGATCCCGTTTTGGGTACCCCCAGGCTACAGGCAGGGCAGCATTCTGCGGGTGCAGGAGCAGCAGCTGCTCATGTACTGGACTTAGAAGACTTCCCACATGGCATTCCTGAAAGGATCAATAATCTGTAGGGATGTTATGGAGAGAAAAGCACTTAGAAAATCCATGCAGGAGAGACATAAAGTCATCTTACACCTAAATTAAATGTTAAACGAGAAAAAGTGATGTCTCTCCATTTTTAACACAAACATAATGAACACTGCAAAAGAACTCCAACCCTCAGTTATGATCACAAAATTCCTGCCTGTCGTTGCTTTGGCAACTCTGTCCCACAGCACTGCTCTATTTTGGATTCCTTACCCGCTGTGTTTGGAAACTTTGGACCTTTATTTGGGAAATTAACATGTTTATGCAGCTGAGAAACATCAAAGAGTGTTCTGGGATGCTGCCCTTACACTGAATGGTGAAAAAATTTGTGAACTGTACTTCTGTTCTTAGTATTTTTTTGTCTTTTCCTTTGTCTGTGAAATTAATTTCAGTAAGTTAATGACACTGACCTTTGTGTGTAGGATTTGTCTTTTAAGACAATACATGTACATTTACCTTCCAGTTCCAGCACACAGACTGTGCCAGCTGATGAGTCTGCACTTTTTTCAGGCCAGGATTTAGTATAATAGGAACTTTTTATAGAAAGAGGTTTTTTATATCAATACTTTTTATAGAAAACTGTTGCAGCAGAATAGACCTCTTCAGTGTTTCCTCTCTGCCAGGGACAAGTTTATCTGTATCACTTTTCCACTTAAATGAGTGTTTGTGAGGATTTGTCTGTCAGTTTTTAATGAGGGGAGAAAAGGGAGCAGTAAGTTTTATCCTTTAAGAGTCAGAAACTGTATCAAACGAGTGTTTTGAAATCTGGCTGCTACTTTTTCCCCGGTCTGTTTGTGGCAGGCTGAGTGTGACCCAGCATTATCAATGCACTTCTCTTGCAGCTGCTGGTGCTGGAGGGGGTCAGGGCCAGGAGCCACAGAGGGCTGGGAGCAGCCCCACAGAGCTGGATGAGGCCGCCTGGCTGTTGGCAGGCGCTGAGCTGGAGGAGGATGACCTGGACATCATCCCTCCCTCCCCTGAGGAGGAGCTGCCTTCCTTCTCCCCCTCGGTACAAAGTGTCAGGTAAGCAGAGTTCACTGCTGAAACCATCTGTCTGTTGCATGGTTAGAAAAGTGCCAAAAACAACCCAAAACTCCTGCTGGTTGAAAAGGTACAGACTGAGCTGGTGTCTCTTTGCTGCTTGGCACCTGCAATTAATGCTTTATCAAATATTAATTCTGTGGCTGATGTTTTAGGTGGCTTTCACTTCAGAAAAAAGCAGAGTTCCTTTTGTAGTGGGGTGCGGGAGGATTACTGGGGCAAGATTCCACACCTTGATACACAGGATGAGTGGCTGCTCAGCTCTTGGGTTCTGCCTGGGCCTTCAGGATTTCACCTTTTCCACACATCTGAAATCCCACTGTTCTGTGGAAATGCCCCAATTTACAGGTGTCTGTGTTTTACTGCCTTTTTCTTTTGGTGTTAGCGGTGTTTTCAGAGACTCTCCCACTGGAGGAGGATGCACACCTGGCAGCTCCCAGGCCAGGCAGGAGAAGGTTCCCACAACACATCCTGGAGGCGATCCCAGTGCAGGGGATTCAGGTACACAAAATGTTCTGGACCTTTGTATCTCTGATTTTGGGGATAGTTTGCAACTATTTATTATCCTGTGTAATCCAAGAACATTAACTAGCAGATGGAGAATTAACATCTGCAAATGGAGACTTGACATAAATGGGTTATAGACAGATAATAAAAGACAAGGACAAAAATATGTAGATTCACTGAGTTGCTGCACATAGAAACAGTTTCTTTATGCACATGGACTAAAAACGAACTGAAGCAAATTACTTAGGCTGATTTACTGCAGTGTGCTGTCCTCTGGGAGAGAGGTGCCCTCTTAGCAGCTCCTGCGGTGAAGGTGACTGTGCTGAACTCTGTCCCTGTGCCAGGTGAGGCCGTGCCTGTGTCCCCGCAGCTGTACGGAGTCATGGAGGCCATCTGTGAGCTGGTGGATGCCATTCCCCTGCAGGAGCTGCAGGCCCTGGGCTGTGCCCGAGCCCTGCTGCAGCACAGGGACCTCAGGTAGGCCGGGACAGCTCCCTCCGTGTGGAGCAGGGAGCTGCCTGCAGGTGTCCCCAGCACACTGGAGATCGAACAGGAGGGCCCTGAAAAGCCTGAAATGTGACTGAGGGAGGGAGCAAAATACCCCAAACTGCTGCAGGTCCCTGTGAGGGGGATCCAGTTCCACAGGCAGCCTGAGGAGCTGCCTGGCACCAGCAGGTGATGTGGTGTGACCTGCCAGGTGTCCTCCTCAGTCCTCCTGCCACCAGCCTTCAGTTGGTGTTGTCTCCCCTCTTGCTGGCTGCAGGGATGGTGATTTCTCCTCATATCCCTGAACTTGTCATCTTCCAATGGAATTATTGCTGCCACAACCTGCTGCTTTGTCTCCTGAATCACATTGATGGCACAATACATGGACGAAGTGTTAGGATTTGGGATTGTGGTTAGATTTTTCCTGGATTTGGGACTATGAGCTTCTGTAAATGTTCTCTGTACAACAACTTATTTTATTTCTCATTGCTGTAGTCAGATATAGTCTTTAGAAAGTACCTAAAAACATGATTTGGCTCAGGCATACTTTTAACATCAGGTTTTGCCTCTAAGGATTTATTTGTTATATTCTACCATGCCTGGATCTGTTCCTTGCTTTTAGGATTTCTTTTATTTTATGTCTGTAGAGATGTTGTCACACGTTTGCCTTTAGTTTCTTCTGGTGGTATCCTCTCTTCCCTAGATTTGTTTGAAATCATTTTCAAACATGGTGACTCAGAACATGATGGAACCACCATATGTTAATATGTTTAATAGCAGTGAAACAAAACTGTTTAATGAATGTTGTAGAACCTGGTAAATCATTGCTTGTGACTAATTTTTTTCCCTTTCTTCCTCCCGTTGTCATCTCTTCCAGGAGAAGATTACTGGCTACTTCTGTCAGTTTGAACCCAAATGGCACAAACACCACTTTTCCTAGAAGCTGGAAGTCTCCCACAGGGCAGGGCCCTCGTGTGTGTCCTGGTGCAGGTCCAGGTTCTGGCCCAAGCTGGAGCTTCAGTTCCGACAGAAACTCCCCCAAATCCACAAACCTCCCCTCGGTGCTTTCTGTTCATCCCAGCAGCTTTTCTGCCAAAACAGATCCAACCTCGGCCACCTCTTGTGCTTCACAGCAGAATGCTGAGGGGATGCCCTGTCCCCAGGGAGGTGGCAGGGAGGGAGCTGCCCTCGGGCTCAGCCTCCAGTCCCGTGGCAGCAGCCGGGACCAAACTCCGGGGAGGCAGAGCGGGATCCAGCCCCTGAGCAGCTCGGCCCGGGCCACAGCCCCCCCTGCCAGTCCTGCAGGGAGCAGCTCGGGCCCACACGACCCCGGCTTCGACCTGGACCTCCTGGACATCGATGACCTGGACGAGGACTGGGAGGGCTCGGTGGCTGCTCCCGCTGCCGCGGCGCCGCCCTCGCCCCCCTGCCGGCTCGGCCCTGCCTCATCCCTCCTGTCCAAAATCACGGCCAGGGCCAAAGGGGCGCCTGTGGACTCCAGCCCTGCTGCTCCAAAGCCACTGCCGGTGACAACAAAGACCCATCCAGGTGAATTGTACTCCTGAGGATTATTGGGGTTTTCCATTTTTAAATTCTTATTTATTTGTTGTTATATCTGAGTAACTACTATGGATCACATCAATGCCTTTTGTTTCTGTGGAAATTTCTTTTAGTTCCTTTCTTGCAAAGTCATCTTGGTTTTGTATATTTTTTTTTCTCTAAGTGATGCCAAACTTGAATATTCCTTTCCTGTGCAGGTTACAAGCTGCTGGAAGATGAAGCTGCTAAAATTGGAAATGAGGGTGTTTCTGTGTTTTAGTTAAATAACGATTCTGCAGTTTTTGATTCAAAGCTGTACAATGGTTTTCACTGCACAATGTTCCAAAATGGGTTTGTGGGAGCAAACTCAGTCCCCCTGGGGCCTGGGGTAGGTCAGTGTTATTTCAGGTTAATGTAGGGACAGGCTGGCAAAAGGGAAGGTGAAAATCAGAGTCACAGAATGGTTTGGGGCAGAAGAGACCTTAAATCCCATCCAGTGCCACCCCTGCCATGGGCAGGGACACTTCCCACTGCCCAGGTGTCTCCCAGCCCTGTCCAGCCTGGCCTGGGACACTCCCAGGGATCCAGGGGCAGGCCCAGCTGCTCTGGGCACCTGTGCCAGGGCCTGCCCACCCTCACAGGGGACAATTCCTTCTGTAACTTGATGTCATAACTTACTCTAATGCCTTTTTTTCTTTTGTCTCCCAGATCCAGTGGTTCATAACCCTGCTCTGGAGCGTTTCAGGGGTATGAAATTTCCCCATTCTGCAGAAATGATGAATATATTCCACAAGAAGTTTGGATTGCACTGTTTCCGGACAAACCAGCTGGAGGCCATCAATGCTGCTCTGCTGGGGGAGGATTGTTTCATCCTCATGCCCACAGGTGTGTGCCCCCCAGCACAGGGTACAGACCTGCAGCTCCTTTTGCAAGCTTTGGGACAGGCTTTTCTCTTCCCCTGTGCCTTTGTGCTGCTGGAATTCTGTGACTGCAGGATTTCAGGAGTATTGTTGCACTGGGGTGCTTGAGTGAGGGGATTGAAATTCTACCTTCCTTAATAATTCATACAAAAACTCTTTTCTTGTCCTATAGGTGTCACTTTGTGGCAGGCACTGGTAGAAATGTATTGTTTCCAAAAGTGCTGTAAAATGGGGAATAAGAAATAGGTCTCCATCCCTTTTCTCTTGATATCCAACACTTACTGTGTTGTGTCTCATCCTCACAGGAGGTGGGAAGAGCTTGTGCTACCAGTTACCAGCCTGTGTCTCTGCCGGGGTCAGTGTTGTTATTTCTCCACTGAGGTCGCTCATCATCGATCAGGTTCAGAAGCTGAAGACTTTAGATGTAAGTTCCAGCAGCTTTATTGAGTGAAACTGCAGGTAACTGGATTAGAAATCTGAAATTTTACAGCAAACCTTGTGTCTCCCGAATATAAACTGCATAAATTGATTAGATGGACACTGTGAACAGCACAGGAATTTGCCTGGGAAGAACTAAATTGGATGAACCCGAGTATCTTGGCAGTGTGGCCACTGGATTTATTGCTGCTCCTTGTGTTGGGTGTTTTTCAGAGCAGCTGCTGGTTCTGAGATCCTGGGAATTGTAATCCCAGGAGCAGGCTGACTCTGCAGTGGGAATGAGCTCTAAGGGTTCCTGAGTTAGGGGGTTCTGGAGGTGCTGAACACCTTTGGAAACTTACATAGAGCAGAACGCAGGTGCAGGAGATCACAGCATCCCAGAATGGTTTGGGTTGGAAGGGAGCCTAAAGTTCATCTTGTTTCACGGGCAGGGACTCCTTCCCCTAGCCCAGGGTGCTCAGGTGTGTGTTCCCAAATGTGTGTTCCCAAGGCTGGCTGCTTAGGAACTGGTTTGTAAGGAGAGCTAGGGCTACATTTGGAGGTTCTTCTGTTCTGCATGTAATAAAACTCCATGTGTATGTTTATAATTTTTCAATGTAGATTGCTGCAACATACCTGACTGGTGACAGAACAGATGCTGATGCCTCAAAAATCTACATGCAGTTGTCAAAGAAAGACCCTGTCATAAAGCTGCTGTATGTCACCCCTGAGAAGGTCTGGACTTCATGGGGGCTGCAAGGGGGGAATTGCTGTGAGGTGCTGAAAAACTGCACTCTGGGGAGAAAAATGCTGTGTTTTAGATAACTCAGTAAGAGTCTATACGGATGTAACTAATTTCAATCAGTAATTAGCCAAGAGTAGGAACTGAGTGTGTCTGTAAAATGTAAATTCCTAAAACAGGCTCCCATGCCCACCTATTTCAATCTGTCTTGATACACATTAGTGTTAATTACTCTGCAGTAGCTAGTAAATGCAGACTGCTCTGAATAGGGTAATACAGGAAAAATCCTGCACTGTCAGGGTGGTAGGAGATGGCCAGAGCTTGCCTTGGGCTGCATTATACACTGCCTTAAAAATGTTATTGCACAAGAGCTTTGTAAGAGGGGCTGGGTAGACTGTGGTCCTCTCTTCAGCATTATCTCCCTCTCTGTTTCCTGACATAAATCATTTAAATTGAGTGAAATTTCCTCAGAATGAGGGGCCTTGGGACAGGTGATCCCAGAACCTGGTGGGAATCCCACACCAGCAGCTTGGTTAAAATGCAGCTGGCTGGCACCCTCTCTGTGCTGTGCAGTGCGGGTGATTCTGCAGCCCAGGACAGTTGTTTCTGCACTTTCAGCCAGGCCAGCTGACACTTTTAGCCCAGGTGTTTTGTTTCCATTGCCACTGGTGGTGTTTCCAGGTGTGTGCCAGTGGCCGCCTGATGTCCGCCCTGGAGAACCTCTACGACAGGAAACTCTTGGCACGTTTTGTCATCGACGAGGCTCACTGTGTCAGCCAGGTAAATCCTCTGCTTGCTTTCAGGAGTGCCTGGAGACTCACTTGGGGCATTTTACTCTGTTGCATTTAAATTTTGTTTTTGAACCAGTGGGGCCACGACTTCCGACAAGACTACAAGCGCCTGAACATGCTCCGCAGGAAGTTCCGCTCCGTGCCCATGATGGCCCTCACTGCCACTGCCAACCCCCGCGTGCAGAAGGACATCCTGAACCAGCTCGAGATGCTGAAACCACAAGTGTGAGTGCCTCACTTGGTTTGTGCCACTGGAACTTCGAGTGGAAAACCTAGTGAAGGAAAAAAAGCGTCACAGGCCCGTCTGAAATCCTTGTGTAGCTGTATCTGATGAAATGAAATGAAATTAAATTAAATTAAATGCATGCTTGGAATTTAATAGGAGGTAGATAAAAAATACTAACATAAGAAACAAAAAACTTGCCAAGCCCTTCCTTGCATAATGAAGGAAGCTCTTTAACACAACGTAACCATACCCACAAGGCTGACAAGCACTGTGAACTGTCACATTTCAGGTTTACAATGAGCTTCAACAGGCATAACTTGAAATATGATGTGTTGCCCAAGAAGCCGAAGAAGGTGGCGATGGATTGCTTGGAATGGATTAAAAAGTATCACCCCCGTGAGTACTGAGCAGCATGGTGCCCACAGGCCTTTTCATGAACCACTTCTCAAGGCAGTAAAAGCTTTTACAATGCTGTAATAATGATATATTTACCAGAAAAGCAAGGTGGAGGTAAAAGTGATGTTACTGAAAATGGGAATCAGATTTATGTGCATTCTGAAGTTGAGAATTTAAGTTAAGGTAGAAAAGTAAATTATGGTGATGCTCTTGAATAACCCTCCTGGAGCCTGCCAGAGCTTTTAGGATCATGTCTTCACAGCATAAAGGTCACCCAATATCTTAATTGTTTAATTGTGTTGGTCTGCTTATCTCTGGTTCCCCTTGAAGCTCTCTTCAGAGATTGCCATCTTTCTAGGCTCACTTTGGAGTCCTGCAGCTCCTGCTGCTGGAGCTCCCTTAGAGCTTCTCCCGTGCTGTAGCCTCTGAGAGCATTTACTGACCTGCTCTAACTCTTGAATTATATAGGTTTTTCATGTATTCTTAATCTTGAGATTGCACAATATTGATGATGAAAACATTTCTTTATTCCGCCTCACCAAAAGCCCAAAAAGAATGTGTAGGAAAAGCTGTCACGACTATCTGATATTACTAAAATAAGTTCTGTAGTGAAGCAGTTGTATCTTTACTCTTATCTTTATTTTATTGGGGAGAGGTCGGTACCTGCTTGGCAGATTGAGCTGGGAAAGGAAATGAAACTGGATTGGAGTTGAGATTTCTTTTCCCATCTATTTGCAGATGACTCTGGGATAATCTATTGCCTCTCCCGGCACGAGTGTGACACCACAGCAGCCATCCTGCAGAAGGAGGGGCTGGCTGCCCTGGCCTACCACGCCGGCCTCACCGACTCCAACAGGGACCTTGTGCAGCAGAAGTGGGTTAATCAGGAGGGATGCCAGGTGAGGAACAGGGATGAAAATCTGGGCACTCTTATCCCTCTTGGCCTGGGAAGTAATAGGGAATTTGTGCGGTGCTATCGCCAAGTGTCTGCAGTATTGAGTGACTGATCCCAGCAGACCTGGTGGGGCACAGCAGCCAACTTCCGCTGGGAATTTTGGGAATAAAAGGTTGTAGCACTGTACCCAGGTGTGCTACTCCAGCAGGGAGGACCTGAGCAGTGCAGGGCTTCAGGAACAGCTCCTGGCACGCTGCTGTGCAGAAACTGGAATCTGGGGTTTTTCCTGGGTCTGGAGTGGCTCCTCTGACAGGAGAGGAGATCGTTGCTGTTTCGTCCTTGCTCTGCACCGTTACAGCTGAAATCCTGGGTCCTCCAGGTTTCCTAATGCAGGTCACTCGTCTGCTTTCCATGCAGAGTTGCAGGAGTAATGTCCATGGTGTGTGTCTAGAGTGTGACAATCTCCTTCCCAGGTGATCTGTGCCACGATTGCCTTTGGAATGGGCATTGACAAGCCCGACGTGCGCTACGTCATCCACGCGTCCCTCCCCAAATCCATAGAAGGTTACTACCAGGAGTCTGGCAGAGCTGGGCGGGATGGAGAGATGTCCCACTGCCTGCTCTTCTACAGCTACAGTGATGTGACCAGGCTGAGAAGGCTCATCCTGAGTGAGTTCTCCTCTGGGGGCTTGGAGGTGACATTGCAGCAGTCACCTCGTCGTTGGTCTCATTTAGCCTGTGTTATTTCTCTTTTAAAAGTGCCATGGATAATTCAGTATTGCTGAGGGAACTGAGGATCCTTACCTGGATGGTTTTCATTCAGGTGGCAGGAGCAGGATTTTTGTCACTTGTACTCAATTTTAGTCAAAACCACTTTGCTTCACAGAATTGTGGAATTGTAAAGGTTGGAAAAAACTTTAAGATCATCAAATCCAGCTGTCAGACAACTCCACTTCCTTGTTCACCACATCAAGTTCCACATCCACATATTTTTTGAGCACTTCCAAGGATAGTGACTCCATTCAGGGCATCCTGTGCCATGGCTTTACTACTCTTTCTTATGCAGAAACTGTTCTGGATATCTAATCTAAACCTCTCCTGACACAACTTGAGGAGACTTTTTCTTATCCTGTCACACGTACCCTTCTCTTGGCTTGTCATTCTAGGCTTATTTCCCTTCTCCAGTTCTCTGAAATTTCAGAGATAAAAACTGTCCTACATCTGTTCTGTACTAACCCACTCATCTTTTCTTAAGCAAAGCCAGTATTGTGGGTTTTTTAAGCAAAGCCAATATTGCAGTTTTTTTAAGCAAAGCCAGTTTTTTTTTCACGGACCATGAAAATGCAGAGGTGCAGCTCTAACAAGCACCCTTGAATCTGCTGTGTTTCAGTGGAGAAGGATGGGAACAGCCACACGAGGCAGACCCACTTCAACAACCTGTACAGCATGGTGCACTACTGTGAGAACGTGGTGGAGTGCCGCCGTGTCCAGCTGCTTGCCTACTTCGGGGAAACCAACTTCAACCCCACGTTCTGCAAAGAACACCCCGAAGTGATTTGTGACAACTGCAGCAGGAAGAAGGTAAACCCCACAGGTTTTATTTGTAGTGGTGTTAAACTGAAGTTCTATTTAGTTGCATCAAAAAGTGGTTACGCGACCTTTGGGAAGGCAAGTGGAGAACAGGAATAAAAGTCCTGTATTTTTGTGATGCTTCCAGATATTTTCAGGGTTAAACTGGACTTGTGGTGCTCCTGTTCCTGTCAGAGGCATAAGGATGTTTCTTGTAGGAGGCAGGAGCTTAGATCAGACCCACTGCAGTGACTATGGGGACATCCCTTCAGCTCCTGTCCTGGTGTTTTCATGCCAGAGCAGCATGAGGGCCACATTAGGTGTGCACTGCTGAAGGTGGCCCAAACACTTGGGGTTGTGCAAACTTAGTGGTGAGAGCAGGAGCAGAGGGAAGGCAGCTGCAGAGGCTGACAGGGAAGGGATCCTGATCAGCTTTGTACCTGTGGGTGTTGTTTCTCAGCTCTATGTTTGAAGCATTCCCTTATGCAGCTGTGACTGGAACCAAGTTTGAGCAGGATAATTCAGTCTCATTTTAATGCGTTTGGGAAGTGTAAGTCCTAGAGCATGCAGGATAATTACAAGAATGCTTTCCAAATGATTTACCTTGATTCCCAGTATTTACCCAGCAGTCTTGTGCCTCACTCTACACAAATAACCCCGGGGAGATTATGTACAGTCAGTTGGACTGGTTTTGTATTATCACATCCAGAATCCCTCTGACTGTGGCACTGTCGGTTACTAACTAGGAAACCACAATTTCTTTATTTGGAACAAACTCAATTCACAGCTGAGAAAAGCTCAATAATGAAAACTGAGGTTGTCAGTAACAACTTGGATTAGGGCAGGAACATGTAACGGCAGGTCCTAGTGAGGTGTGATTTGACAGGATTATAAATCGAGGAATGTGACGGAGGATGTGAAGAGCATCGTGCGGTTTGTGCGGGAGCACTGCGGCCAGGCGGGGCGGCTGAGCGGCAGGAGGAACCCAGGCTCTGGCAGGTACACCCTGAACATGATGGTGGACATTTTCCTAGGTGAGTCTCTTCTCCCAGAAACTCCTGAATTACCTGGTGCACAAATCCCCCACCGGGAATCACGAGGGTTGTGCAATGCTGGCAGGCGTTTAAAAAAACATGTGTTTTGCAAAGTTAATCATCCCGAGAATCTCTTGGTGGTAAGTGATCCAAAATAAATGAAACTGAAGATTTAATCCATTTCAGGTTGCTATAGTGATAATATTGGTTTCCCAGTGTTTAAAGGCTTTTTTGAATGTGAATAGACTGCCTTGGGAATCTCCCACGGGTCTGTAACTGCGTGTGCGCGGGCTCATCCTGCGCTTTCTGCCGCACAGGTTCAACGAGTGCCAAGATTCAGTCTGGAATATTTGGGAAGGGGGCTGCCTATTCCAGGCACAATGCTGAAAGGCTGTTCAGAAAACTGGTCCTGGACAAGATCCTGGATGAGGATTTGTACATCACAGCTAATGACCAGGCAGTGGCATATGTCATTCTGGGAGAGAGAGCTCAGGCTGTTCTGGATGGATCACTCCAGGTGTGTAACTATTTAGTTTCTTGAAGGCATGGTTTTAAGGAAGGTGCTGCAGTTTTCCTTTAGCATATCCCCTTGGATAGCTTAAACACAGTTTGCCTCCAGCTGAACCATCTGGTAGATGCAAGGGACAGAATCCAACATGTGATTCCTAGCCCAGTATTCCAGTAATAATGTTGTGGGGCAAAACGTTAGTTTGAGAGGCTTGGAGAGGTCTGAATCTTTCTCTTCTTCCCCACACGTCTGATTCCTGCTGGACAGTGAAGGAACGTTCTGACCCCCACAGAAAGATGGCTAAGAAGAGAAAGAAGGACCAGCACTCCCTTCTTTGTTTTCTACACTATTTTTTCCTAGTCATTGTGGGGATCTGATGGAATAGGCACTTCATGAAGGTCATGGAACAGTCCCAGGTCTCTTGAGGCAACACCTCCTCTGCATTAGTGCTGTGTTTGGAGCAGGACAGAGCCCTCAGCATTACCCCAGTGACCTCTGTTGGAAGCCAGCTGGGCTCTTGGGAGGTTTTCCTTCTCTCTAGACTCTGCCAGCTCTTTGTAGAAAAAATTTGGGTATGGTTGAGTAGCCTTTAAAAAATTATGTAAAAAATGTGCACTGGGTAAACAGCTTATTTTGGTCCATCAGAGGATACTCTGCTGTGCTGTGTCAGCAGTCAGGGTGTGCAAGAGCTGCCTGGCAGGAGTTATGGATGGCTGGTTTTAACAGGTGGAGTTCCACGAGACAGAGAGTGCCAGTGCCATCAGAAGGCAAAGGGCTTCCCTGGCAAAGATGTCTCAGCGGGAAGAGATGGTTAAACAGTGCCTCAGTGAACTTACAGACACCTGCAAAACCCTGGGCAAAGTCTTTGATGTGCATTACTTCAACATTTTCAGTACTTCCACCCTAAAGAAAATAGCAGGTAAGGTCAGGTTTTTCAGAAGTCCTTTGGGGCTTCTGCATAGAGGGGCACAGAAAGGAATTAATTTCCTTGAGGGTATCTTTACTAAAAGTTATTTGTTTGGCATGTCTGAGGGGTACTTTGTTGTGTTACAGAAACCTTGTCCTCAGACGTGGAGGTGTTGCTGCAGATTGATGGTGTCACAGAAGACAAGCTGGAGAAATACGGTGCAGAAATAATTAAAGTGATGGACAAGTACTCAGAATGCTCCATCCCAGGTGTGCTTTGTACCTCAACGTGTACTTCCTGTTCAGTGCCTTTCTCACCTCCAAACATCTGGCAGATGTTTGATTCAAAAGTCACCATGATTGAATCACAAATAACTTAATTCTTACAGTTCAGTAATTCCAAAAGGGGGCATTCACTCTGAGAACATGCCAAAGTCTTTCTGCCTTCCCTCTAGCTAAATTCAGGGTATCTCAAAGACTGGGGCCGGGGCAGTGCAGAGGAGGTGAGGAACAGCCAGGACAGATGGTTTGGTACCACCAGTGTGTTCTGGAGGCTGAGGGGCCCAGTGACACCTGTCTGAGTTGGTTTTTCCTCCCCAGCAGAAGATGCTGCCTGCCCGGGGGCAGACCCAGGGAGCGCTGGCTCGCTGGAGAGCGAGGGAGAAGCAGAGGATGCAGGTACCACCTCCAGCTATTTTGGCAATAACACAAACCAGAGGAGGAAAAGGAAGCGGCAGCCAAACTCCAGGGACTCCAAGAGGAAAAAGACTGGCGGTGGTGGCAGCCAGCAGTTCCACCCCAAAGGGTACGTGCCTGGGGTCACTTGTCCCTTCTCCCTGTGCAGTGATGATCCCAGTTATCCCACTGCAGGTTCTTGAGTATGGGCTTAAATAAAGGTGTTAAAAATATCTGGGTCCCTGGTCAGAACTGCTCTGCCATGCTTTTCTGCATGTTTGCTTTAAAAAGCTGGTGAGGAGGGATATTTAACAGGTGTCCTCACATTTGACTGCCACAGGCTAAGCAGGGAACACTACATTTCAGTGTTCTGCCATAGCCAGCATTAGCAGGCTGACCAGACTCCTTGCTTGAAATCATAAAGAGGTCTTAAAAGTTTGAACATTTGATGGAATGTTTGAACTTCAGCCTCTTGTTAATTCAGATTCTCCCCCTGGTGTATCATGCATCTGCTGTTGGTTGGTCTTGAGCTTCTAGAGCAGATCTGCCACATCCCAAGTATTTCTCCTTCCCTGCCTCAGTTTTCATCATTTTGCTCCCTGGTTTTTGTAGTGAATGGTTTTCCCAGCCCAGCAGGTTTTGTCCCACCCTTGGCACTTTCCCATCTACTGGAATACCTGTCGTTAGCTGCTGCTGCTGCCACTTGCTGTTGCTGCTCACCCTGGGTACATCCCAGAGCAACAGTTGCACTGTTTGCATTTCAGAGGTCGTTTTGCAGCTGTGTGTGTTAAAAATAAATCTACAAAGTGAGCGTGTAGTCCTCTAGAAAATGCAGTGGTGGTGCCCGTGTGAGCACAGGCTGGTGCAGGGGCCAGGGCAGGTGACACAGGTGTCTCACACACACCTTCTCTGGTTTTTGCAGTGGCTACAACAGGTACAAAAGGACCAGAAAGGCGCCGAGCTCGAAGGCTGCAGCTTCCTCCGGTGTCAGCTCCGTGTCCTACAGCGTTGGTGGCACGCAGGGAGCTGCTGGGAAGCTGGCCATGATGGCACTGCCCAAACCCAAATCCAGGAGCTTCCTTCAGCCTTCATATTCCATATTTTAACTGGGAAACGCAATTACTGGATGAATCTCCCCGAGACAGAATCACTGTTTATTAAATTTCTGTTTCATTTGTTGCTGCTGAACCTTATGGGACTTGTGTATTTGTTGAGTACAAAAGCTCACATTAAATAAATATTTTTTTTTATCTTGTCAGTTTATTTGGGTCTTTCTACTTGTGAGTGGTTCTAGAAATGCTCCCCTGTGGGTGACACTCTTCCCTGTGATCCTGCTTTACATCCCCCTCAGGGACACGATCGGGACCAGAAGCGCTGGAGGCTGCGTGTCCCCAAAGCTGTGGCTGCGTGTCCCCAAAGCTGTGGCTGCCTCTGTCCTCGCTTGCTCCTGCCTCAGCTCCAGAGCTGGAGAGCGGGGCTGCTCCTCTGGAGAGGATAGGTCAGGAAGGGAGAAGATAATGAATGTTTTTAACTTTCCCGTTTGATTCTCCACATCCTGCAGCAGGGAGTGCCTACCCCTTTATTTCAGTTAATGGTTTTTTCTTTTTAAACCTGATCTCGTCAGTGCCGTGGCACAGGGAGCAGGGTCGGGTGCGGGCTGTGAGGGGTGGCTGTGCCCGCAGGGCTGTGCACGGAGCACCGGGCAGGGCAGGACGGGCCCTTCCCCGGGGCCGAGCATCCATCCACTGGTTCTGGGCAGAGTCCCCCTGCTTGAGGCTGGCAGGGACCTTAAATCCCATCCCTTCCACCCCCTGCCACGGCAGGGACACCTTCCAGCCCAGGCTGCTCCCAGCCCTGTCCAGCCTGGCCTTGGGCACTGCCAGGGATTCAGGGGCAGCCACGGCTGCTCTGGGCACCTGTGCCAGGGCCTGCCCACCCTGCCAGGCAGGAATGTCTGGGCAGTACCGCAGCTACACCGGCCCCGCGGCAGCGAGAGCCCGGCCGGGGCGGCGGGCGGGCCGCGCCGAGGGCGCTGAGGGGACTCTGAGGGCGCTGCGGGCACTGCGGGCTCTCAGAGGGCGCTGAGGAAGCCGAGGGCATTGCGGGCTCTCAGGGGGCGCTGAGGGCTCTGAGGGGGCGCTGAGGGCACTGCGGGCTCTCAGGGGGCGCTGCGGGCTCTCAGAGGGCGCAGAGGAAGCCGAGGCAGCCGCGGGCAGTCAGGGCGCGCTGAGGGCGGGCCCCGGCC
>VZTB01004487.1:92822-105550 GCA_013397245.1 Thryothorus ludovicianus
GAGCGCGGCCCCGGGCCCGGGCTGGCAGCTGCGGGTGCTGCTGACTCCGCTGCCCCCGGCCGCCTGCCCGCGGCCCCAGAAGCGGCTGCCGAGCCCCCGCGGCCCGGCCCGCAAGAGGCTGTGCCTGGGGCCCGACAGCGGCCCCAGAACCGACCCCGGCCCCAGCTCGGCTGCCCGCGGCCAGGACGAGCCGTGGGATGCGGACAGCGACGGCAGCGACGGGGGAGACGCGGCTCTCGTGAGTACCCGGACTCTGGTTATTATCTTTATAAAAGAAAAGCTTTTATGTGCTTTTCCCCCCTTTTTAACCTCTGGTTGGCAGTGTCCCACTTCATATTACCCTTTCACTGAAGTCTTAAGTTCTTTATTCAGTCTCTTCATTGTGGTTTTCATTAGTAAAAATATTAATACAGTTCTCTTCATAGAGTTAATGCCAGAGTAAGTTTTGTAAAGTGAGCTGGACCTGTATGGACAGATCCTGGTGTTGATACATGACCACCCCAATTTGTATGATCTGATGTTTGTTACAAATATATGAAACCGCTTAAAAAGAATGTAATCAGTTTAGAGACTCACTTCCCTGAGCCTGGGACCTCTCTTGCAGCCATGTAACTGTATGACGGAGAGTAACTGACTTTTCTTTCTGTAGGATGGATACTCTGACCTATCAGCCTACGAACGGAAAAGACTAAAGAACATTACAGAAAATGCTAAATTCTTTGCTGCTCTAGAGCTGCATGAGGTTTGTATAGTGTCTAGACAGCATCAAAATACTCTTTCCAAGCATCATAATTGCACTGTCATCCCTCCTGGTGTGAAACCCTTTCCTCACTGGGGCAGCTGTATATTAGGAGAGCCGTGAAAATCACAGAATCCTGGAATGTTTAGAAAGGACCTTCAAGTCCCTCTCATTCCACCTCCTGCCATGGGCAGGGTTGCCTTCCTTAGACCAGGCTGCTCCAAGCCCCATCCAGCCTGGCTTGGAACACTTAGAGGGGTGGAGCAACCAATTTCTTTCTTATTATTATAAATAATTGCAGTAAGTTCATTGCTGCTTTGAGATGATTGTATTTTATACAAGTTAGTTCTTTGTGCTCATTATCTGTAATTAATCTCTTTTTTCTCTTTAAGTCAGCTGCAAGACTTAACCAACTTACGACTAAGAAACAATCTTACGTCACTAAAAGGTACAGTAACAGTAGATGAGATTTATATCCTCCGTTCTTCACTGTGGGATGAAAACAAATGTTGGGAAAAGGTGGGGGGAAAAAAGAGAGGGCGTGACCAAGATGCAAGGGAGAGGGTAACCAGTAAATGTGGAGGAGAAGACATTGGAGGAGAAGCTGAGAGATGAGCAAGCAGAAAATGAAGTCCAAGTGGAGAGGAAGCTGTGTGATGGGAGAGGGTGGGACAGGCCAGCTTGGGGAGAGAGTGGCTGGGTGGGTAATGCACGAGGAAGGGAAGCAGCCCGGGTGGGACAGATCACGGGCAGGACAGAGGGTGGCACCTGTGTGTGCATTGCAAAGTGCCTGTGGTTCTGTTCCTCACTGTGGGAAGAGCAGCCCAGCCCTCCTGCAGGGATGTCAGCCTGTCCCAGCTGTGCCCTGGGCACAGGCACTCTGTAACTGAGGTGTTCTTGCTCCAGAGCCAAGCCGAAGAAGGTGGAGGCTGAAGCGGGCCGGCGGCGATCCATGCGCCTGCTCAGGGTGGAGCCAGTGCAGTTCCCGCTGCTGGAGACGCCTGCCCAGCCAGCAGCAGAGGAATATGTGAGATGGGGAAGGGCTGCAGGAGGGCTGGGTTCACAGCAGCTTTCTGAAACCGCTGCTGGTGGCCCTGGTGGGTGGCACTGGGTATGGCCTGGGGTGTTTGGGAGCGGGTGACACGGGGACAGGAAGGAGGGGACAGTTCTGTCACCCCGAGCAGGTGGCATGGTCTCACCACGAGCCAGTGCTCTGTGGCCCAGGCTGGTGACATGGTGCCGTTGGGGATCCACAGAAGGCTCCTGAGGCCAAACATCCCACATCAACAGCCCATGGAGCTGAGCAGCCTTAAATGCAAAGGTTACTACCCTGGTTTTTATTTTGCTGTAACTTCTGACCTGGTTTTATTTTCCTGGGTAAAATTTACCATCTCTTTGACACAGTGATGGAGCAACAAGTAAAAAGTACTGAGAGATGAGAATTTAAATCTGCCATGGAGCTGTAGAATAGATTTGAATCTGTAATAAAGGTCTTGCTGGAGCATCAGGAGAGGAAGAAACCCAGGGAGGCAGTTTGCGCTGCCAGTGAAATTCTCTTTATCTTTTTAATGATGTTATGATATCACCTTCTGTTTTCACTGTTTATTTCCTGTCCCGTTGTAGGCGTGTTCTCAGAATGTCTGGTGTGGGGAAAGTACCAATTCACCTTGTTTGTGGTTTTAGTTGGTTTGAGTTACAAAAATTGCCCATTTTTGTAACTCAAACCAATTTTGTAACTCAAACCAAACTGGCTCCTCCCAGCCTCAGGTTCCAGTCGGACCTTTGCCCATGGTTCCAGAGGATCAGGCAGAGAACAGTAAATGGACAGAGGCCTTACTGGGCCCGTGGATGAGGATAAGTGAGGTATTACTGGTTTGATTAGTTAACTTTGGATAATGTAATTTCACTTGGGCTCTGATTTTGATGGAATACCTCCTTTCTGTCTGCAGCTGAAAGCAGATGATGCTGACCGGGGCACGCCTGACATAAAGAGGTGATGTGAGAACAGCAGCCAAAACTGGGGGTTGTCTGGCCCCCTCTTCCTTCCCTAATGAACATTTTGGTGATGGTTGTAATTTTCCAGGTACCAGGAGAGCCTGAGCAGCATGGTGCTGAGCGAGGAGAACATCAGGAAGGTGGTGAAAGCCCGGGTGTGCTCCATGGCCATCCACCCTTCTGAAAGCACCATCCTTGTGGCAGCTGGGGACAAGTGGGGACACGTTGGCCTCTGGAATGTGGTGAGTGGTTGATGTGCTCCTCACCTCAACAGGTGTGTGGTTCAGGACAGCTGCAGGTGGGGCACAGCCTGGGGCTGCATTTTGTCCGGCTCATGAGAGTGCTTTGGGTTTTTTCCATTCTCAGGGATAATACCTGGTGACTGTCAAGAGTGATTGTCAGATTTAGAGTTGCCAGAATGGCTTTCCCTTTTGCTCTCCCTTGTTTTTGTTTGAAGTTCGAGAGCAGAGTTATCTTTGTGGGGTGAACCAGAACTTGTTCCAAAATGACCTGTTCAGTTTCTTTTAAAATAACAAAATGATGCAAGATTTAGAAGAGAAGACACAGGAGATGCTGCTTTCATGCAGTTTGGGTCACTAATTCAGCCTGAGCTCTCAGTGACCCAGTGTGTCCATATTTTGATGTGGTAGCAGAAACCAGGTGTGTGGGTGAAAATGAGCCAGGTGCTGCTGTCCCAGTGGCACTAATTGCAGCAGAAAGTTGCACCTTTCCATAATTAGAGCAAAACCAGCCTCACTGTCCATATTACCTCTGCTGTTGTCTCCTCTCACCCAGAAACCTCTTTCTCCTCCAAATAACATTCAAAAGCCAGAGATCTGGCCTGAGTTGTAGTCTTTAACAGAGATAACTGTTGATCAGCACCTCTGTCTGTGGGATCTGTTGTTTTGCAGAGCTGCAGGTCTGAGGAAGGAGCCCACACCTTCATCCCCCACAGCTTCCAGGTCAACTGCATGCACTTCTCTCCCTGCAACCCTGCTCACCTGCTGTCCCTGGGCAATGACACTCTGCGCTGTGGCGATGTCACCAGGGCTGTCTTTGATGAGGTGAGGCACTGCTGGGGAGGTTTGGTCTGCCTGGACCAAGTCATTACTTGGTTGTTCTATTAACAAGAAAGTTCAGGTTCTGTTTGCACAAGGACATGTGATTCAGCCTTTAATTAATGTCACATAAATAGGGAGATGTTTTCCTACTCACCAAAACCCAGTGACAGCCTGGGTTCTCCCAGTTTCCAGGTTTACATTTCTGCACATGATTAAAAGTTTCTGGAGCACTGGAGGAGGGAAAGATATCCTTAATCCTCACTCAGTGTGTGCTCAAGGCCAACAGCCCTTTGATTGCTGGAACACAGAGGTGACAGTGCCTTGTGGGAGCTCTGACAGGGAATTTGGAGTGTGCTTTTGCTGGTCTGGTTAGGATAGTTAATTATCTCCTAATTATTTCCCCTGTGGAAAGCATCCCTGTTTCACAGAAGGGTTACCTGCGTGGCTGGGTGAGGCTGTCACATGGGCTGTGTGGTTTTCAGTGAGCTGAAAAGGGAAAGGATGAAACCCCAGCCCAGGGAGCGTTTGGGTGTTAGAGCAGCTGCCTGCTTCCTTCAGTTCTGGTGCCATTTAACCTTCTCTGGGCTCAGATCTGCAGGAGTGAGGGAAGCTTCTCCTGCTTCGACTTCCTGGAAGAGAGTGCCTCCACTGCCATAGTGAGTCACTGGGACGGGGACGTGGCTCTTGTGGACAGACGGACCCCGGGGGTGTCCTCGGAGCTCTCTGCTGACATTGGCTTCAGGAGGACACGCACAGTCCACGTGCACCCCGTGAACAAACAGTATTTCCTGGCTGCTGGCTCGGTGTACGTAGCCCAGCTTGAGCTGGGTGTTTTCTCAGTGGTCTCTGTGCTGGGGAGAGCTGGGGCTGAGGAGTTTCTCAGGCTCAGTGTACAGTCAAAGCTGTCTCAGTCCTTTTAGGAAACAAGTCTTCAGTCCTTAGCAGCATTTAGGGTGGGGTTTGGTTTGATTTCCCTTCACTTTTTGGGGATGGGGGTAGATGGGCCCTGGTGGGCTTTGGCACAGAGGGACTTTATGGAGGGCTGGTCGGGGTGGCTTTGGTGCTCCCAAAATCCCTTGGAGCCACCATTGAGTGGACATTGAATCTCTGAAGCAGCTCCTGCACAGCCTGCCGTGCCAAGGAGCTCTTCTGGTGCAGGAAGGACGGTCACTGACGTGTTTGTGATGCCTCTTGCAGGGATGTTTGTGTTTTTGACGTTCGGTACCTGAAGGCCAAGGGGAACAAGCCCCTGAGCTCCCTCACAGGACACACCAAAAGTGTGGCCTCAGCCTATTTCTCACCTGTCACTGGGAGCAGGGTGGTGACAGTGTGTGCTGATGACAAGCTGAGGTAAGCCTGTGGGAGGAAGAAGTCTCCTTGAAATTACTGACTGGGCAGTTTTTTTTATTATTATTTTTATTATTATTACTACTACTACTACTACTACCACTCCACATGACCCATCATTGAGAACCTTCTGTCTTTATCACTTTAAAAAAAGGATAAAGATTTACTTACACTAACATTTTTTATGTGGTTTTTAATGATTTCTTTGGTTTGGTTGTGTTGGTTTTTTTTTCTAATTCTCATTTTCCCTCAGGATATTTAACAGCAAAAATATACAGGTACTGTTAGTCTTTAAAAAACAATCAAACAAAATTGAAACCCACAGAAACAGCCAGCCAAAACCTGTCTGGTAAACACAAGCACAAAATGATCAGAAACGAAATTTGTTTGTAGCTGGTGCTTGAAATAATGATGATATCAGCTCTTCTGTAAATAGCCTATCTTTGTGTCTTTACAGCTGTGGTGAGTTACTTGTGGTAGAGGTTCTTTTCCTCCTGGTTACTTTGTGACTGTAATTCCAATCACCTGATTTTGTGTGGGCTGGGCAGTTTTTGCCCCCAGGGGTGGCACCCCGAGGTTCATGGGGGTGGAGGAGCGGGTGGGATGCAGGGCTGGCCTTTGGGCTCTGCCCTGCTCCAGAGCTGCCAGCCAGGGTGGGCTGCAGTTGCAGCTGAAAGCAAATGCAGTTCCCCAGGCAGTGGTTCCAGCTGGAATGCTGCTGCCTGTGGCCAGGCTGGGTGTCTGTGCTGATGCTCTGAGTGAGGGAAGGGCTGGCTGTCCAGCACAGGTTCATGGTGGTAATGAGCTGTTCTGTGCCCAGGGTCTACGACACCACGTCCTTGTCATCCACTGTCACATTGTTCAGCTCCATCAGGTAAGGACAGCACACCTGGGCCGAGGCAGCTCCTGTGGGTCTGGAGGGACAGGACACAGGCAATGGCTTCCCACTGCCAGAGGGCAGGGCTGGATGGGATTTTGGGCAGGAATTGTTCCCTGGGAGGGTGGGCAGCCCTGGCACTGGTGCCCAGAGCAGCTGTGGCTGCCCCTGGATCCCTGGCAGTGTCCCAGGCCAGGCTGGACAGGGCTGGGAGCAGCCTGGGACAGTGGGAGGTGTCCCTGCCCCTGGCAAGGGGTGGCACTGGGTGGGCTCTGAGGTCTCTCCCACCTCAAACCATTCTGGTATTCTTGTCCCATCCTGCCCATCCCATGACAGGGATCCACTGCAGAGATCTGAGCACTCCAGTGTAGGTGCTGAAGGTTTAGAAGGCGAGGGAGCAGATGGGACATAAATGACAATTTAAAATGCTGGATTCCCAAGGAGGAATGTTCCCGTTCTCCTGCAGACAAAACAACAACACAGGCCGCTGGCTGACCCGCTTCAGGGCCGTCTGGGACCCCAAGCAGGAGCACTGCTTCCTGGTGGGCAGCATGACACAGCCCAGGAAGATGCAGGTCTTCCAGGACACTGGGAATTTGCTGCACTCCTTCTGCAACACGGACTGCCTCAGCTCCGTGTGCTCCATCATCGTGGCCCACCCCAGCCAGAACATCGTGGTGGGAGGCAACTCCAGTGGCCGCCTCTACGTGTTCAAATAGAAGTGCCTTAGATCCTTATTTTTTACCTTCCTGCATTGACCTTGTTTATTCTGTATTAAGCAGTTCTGAAGCTAACTGTTGTTTCTCAGGACAGAAAATGTACTTTGAAAGTTTTAAAATAAATAGTTTTAACTGCCTTTGGTACCCATGTATTCCGTGGAAATGAAAGTGATCCTTGAGCCCCCCCAGCTCCCTCACGTGCTCCTGGTGCTCCTTCCCCAGCTCTGTTCCCTTCCCTGGACACGCTGCAGCCCCTCGGTGAGGGGCTTGTGGTGAGGAGTCCAAAACTCCTGGGTACATTTGTAAAATTGTGCTCCTGAAGTGCAGAGCCGTGCAAGGGACTCACCTGCAGCTCAGGAACTCACACTCCATTGAGAAGCTGCTGAAAGACCAAATTTCTCACAGTTCGAGCTGTTTTCGCTTGAGGAAAGAAAAATCAGAATCACTGAACAAAGCCCATCCCGACTCTGCTTTTCATGATATTTAAATATTTATTTAAATTTAAAAATACTTTTCATGGCACCAATGATTTTATGCTAACTAAGGTATTGGATATGTAGAAAAAGGTACAGTTTGAAGGAAAAAAAGATGTAACTTACAGTATTTGGCACATGAAAGGTTAATCTCTAGGTTTTCTTTATGAAAACTAAGAAATTCACATTTTCAGGTATTTTACTGTCTACTGCTGAAAGATGCAGTATGCTAGGACGAGATTCATGGGTTTCTGATCTCAGAACCTATGGAAACAACATTTTGATAGAAAGACGGGTAAAACTAACAGGGCCTGAAACACAGGGCAGGATCGGGGACAGACGGGAGAAACAGCGGGAAATCACCAAATCTCGTGGTTTTGCAGTAAAACGCTGGGTGACGACGGCAGAGGTGACCCGGGGCTGGCACGGAGCGCTACCCGAGGAAAGCCACGGAGGAAGGTCCCAGCAGGGGGCTGGAGGATGTGTCCCTACGGGATGGAGCTGCGCTGTCACACGGCACACAGAACATCGCAGTGAGGAGAGGAGGAGGAGGAGGAGGAGGAAGGACGACACTGCAGCGTTAACCCGGGGGTAAAAAATGTCAACGTCGGGACGAGCACAACTGCATAGAAACATCAGCGCTATGGGCTGAGGTAGGAACACTACACTAAGAGTTAATTCTGCTATGTTGCATAAAACAGGATTATCATGTAAAAATAAATCGCTCCTCCGCCTCCTGGAGCCTTCCCGGAGGGCTCCTGGAGCCTTCCCGGAGGGTTCCTGCCTTGCTCTGTAGCCGGGGCTGGACCCCATCCCCTCCTCGGTCCTCGTGCTGTGAGCGGGCCGAGCCCTGGGCAGGGGCCGAGCCCTGGGCAGGGGGATGTGCCCTGGGCAGGGGCCGAGCCCCCTCGGGACCTCTGCCCTTATTGCAGTGACCAGGAGCCCGCGCGNCGTGGGCGGGGGCCGAGCCCTGGGCAGGGGCCGAGCCCTGGGCAGGGGGATGTGCCCTGGGCAGGGGCCGAGCCCCCTCGGGACCTCTGCCCTTATTGCAGTGACCAGGAGCCCGCGCGGCTCCCGGTGTCACCGTCCCGCCCGGCGGTGCGTGGTGGATGCTCAAAGACAACACGGACATCAGGCTTTGTAAAACTGCAGATATGGCCCCAGCTTACGGAAAAATCTCTCCCTGAGATGAAATTAAACTTGCTCAGCTGTTTTTACCTTTTTTTTTTCTTTTTTCTTTCCCCCTGTTGAGGTGGTCAAATGGCCAGCACATCTGCCTCANTGATATGTCCAGCTTGCCACCCCAACCTAACCAGAACTGGCTGTTATTGCTCCCTGTGGATGGGCTGCTGCTCCTGGTGACCAACAGTCCCGGGGTCCTCACCGGCGCCATGGGTTGGGTTTGTGGACTTGCACTCAACGACGGTCGGGGCTAAAGGTGTCCGTTGGCTTCTTCAGTGTCACCTGCGCTTCTGAACTTGCGTCCCCTTGGGAAGAGTCCCAAAATCAGAGCTCCTTCTCTGTCCCAAACCCAGCAGGGCTCAGCTGGCCTTGGGCTCCCGGCGTTTATTCTTAAACCACTGCTCAGTGGGAACCGCTCGGTACCGGCACCCACGGTCACCCCATCCGTAAAGTAAAAAAAGACTGGATTAGATTTGATAACAAAATAGCATTTCCTTGTTAAAATAGACCTTGAAATGTCTCTCTTTGTTTTTGTTTGTGGTTTTTTTTTTTTTGTTCTTTTTGCTTGGTTTTTTTTTTTTTTTTTTTACAAAACAGGTACAACTGGCGGAGGGTAAAGGTCATCCCAATAAATCTCACACAGTCACTTACAGCTCCACGCCAGGTTTGGCGGTGCGTGCCCGGCGTCCCCTGACTTCCGTGCTCCCCTGCCCTCGGGAGCACCGGGGCTTCAAGGCTTAAAAAAGTGGCGAAGGGCCGAGTCCGCAGCAGGGCGAGGGCTCCGGCTCGCTGTGCTGTGGGGAGGGGGGCACCGGGGCGTCCCCGAGAGCGTCGCGGCGGTGTCACCTCGTAGGAGGCTCCGGTGAGCAGGGAGGGCTCTGCCAAGCGGTTCGTGGAGGGCGGGGGTGGCGGGCACAGTGCGGATTTGATACCGTAACAGTACACGAGTGTTAAATTAAACCTCAGTAGCACCATTGCTAAAGCTCCTGCGGAACGGCCCCGCCAGCCCCGGCTGCGGCGCGGGCGCGGGGGTGGCAGAGCAATGAATTCCCCTCTGCTCGGTGCTTCCCAAGTCGTGCGCGCGGGGTCGGGACGGGAGGAGTTGTGCGGGCTCCGGGGGTGGGAGCGGCGCGGCTGGGCACGGGGAGGAGGGGGCTCCGGGGGCTGCGCCCACCCTCCTCTTCCTCCCGGAAAGCCGCCTCCTTGGCCGGCCGGGCTCCGGGTCGGGAGGGGAGGGTTAGTGAGAGGACGGCGGCAGGTCCAGGCCCCCGTGGTGGCTCCTGCCTTCAGGTGTCAATGAGCAGGTTTACCACGGCGCGGAGCTTGCAGGCAAACCATCGCCTGAGGGGACAAAAGTATTGGTAATGGAACTGCTCGAACTCTGGGGTCTGGCGGATATCACGGAAAAAGGCAGTGTCAAGGTCGGACTCGGTAAGGACGATCAGGAGGAGGAGCAAAACAAAGAGGAGTCCAACTGTCACAAGGAGCAAACGGAGGACACTTAAAAGAAACTTATTCACCTGTTGGGCCTGTGCCGGCCCCAGGCCGCCGGCGCCCGGGCACAGCGCCCGCAGCTCGCCCTCCGCCTCCGCCGCCGGCGTGCCCGCCTCCGACTCCTTCTCCTCCTCGATGCTGCACGGGGCCCCGTTGGCCTGACGCGACAGCAGCATCAGCTCCAGGCTGTGTTCGGCCACGGGCGTGGGCAGAACGCTGTCGGCGGGGCTGTAGCTCTCGTCGGCGATCACGGCCACCCGCTCGCTGCTCTCGGCGCGGCCGCTCCGGCCGGGGCCCGCGAAGGCGTCGCCGTGGGAAGCCGAGCGCACCGGGGTCGAGTGGGCGCTGTCACGGAGCGATTCCAGGCCTGGGGAGACAGAGCAGGGGCAAGGGGACGCTTAGCGGGGGGCAGAGGGGTCCCGCTCCACAGCCGGGAGCGTCCCGCGCTGCCCTGCCCCGGTGTCCCCGCGGCCACCCTGGGCTGCTGCTGTTTGTTGTTGTTATTGTTGGTCCTTCGGGACCTGCAGCCCCTTCAACGCCACTCGTGACTGCGGCGGTGGCACTTCCACACCCGCCCGGCTCGTCACCGGCACCGCCGGCCGCTGGCTGCCGGCCGGAGCGCGGCAGGGTCGGGCTCAGCCGCGGGCGGTCACACGCACCGCGGGCTGGAACTGCGCGGAGGTGACGGTGACAGCGCCCCTGGCAGCTGCCCGCAGGGCTTGGGGCCCCTCTGGCACTGCCCGGGACACGGCGACACAGGCAGGAAGGAGCTGGGGAGCGCGGCCGTGGCGGGGGAGCACGGATGGGTGGGAATGATGAGAGCCCCGGGTGGGAGGCGTACGAAGAGAGGATTGTGCGGGGCTGGCGGGGGTGGGTGTCCCCCGTAACGCGGGGGCAGGTGTCCCCATCGCATGCAGGGACAGCAGCGCAGGCTGCTCTGGGCTCACCACAAAGCAAATGATTTGCATCGCTCACACGCGAGCAGGAGCCGTGGCAGGAGCTGTGTGCCAGCCCCTGTGCCAGCTCCCAGCCCTGTACCAGGCTGAGCTTTGGTCCTTTGTGCCAAGGAACTCCTGCCCTACCAACATCTCCAAATCCCAAGAAACCACACACATATGGGACTGGTTCCAGCTAGTCCTGGCCGGGGGGGATACGAACTCTACCATTGCAGTGGCCCCAGCTCCAGGGAGGATGTCTGAAGGTCATGGTGGGGACCAGCTGGTCCCCAGGGCCACCCTGCAGGAAGCTGGAGAGGGACGGGACTGGCCCTGTGACCGGGGGAACAGCACGCAGTGCACTAAAGCACCTTGACCTGCTGTCATCACATGTCTTGGCTGCTGGAGGGTGAGGGGCAGCACCCGGAGCTCATCCGGCCGCGTTCCCGGGGATTTGCAGCCACTGGTTTGTGAACGTGCCCAGATGCCTCCAGCTCAGCCCGGGCCAGTGTGAATGCCGCAGCAGCGCCGGGGCTCCCGGGCAGGGAGGAGGGAACACGCTCTCACCCTGCCAGCTCTGCCCTCTCCCCTCTCACGGGAACCTTCCCTGTGGCACCCACTGTGTCCCCAGCATGGGGGACACCCACTGAGGGGGTGTTCCTGCTCATCACCGCAGTGACAGCAGTGCTGGCCCCCAGACCCAAACTCTCCTGCCATCTGCTTCCACAGGACTGGCAGCAGAAGCTGGGAAGTCCTGGAGGTCCGAGCCCAGCCCCACCACCAGAGCTGCTCTGTGCTAAGAACAACCTGGAGTCCAGAGTCCAGCCAGCCTCGGAGACCCCAGCCCACTCCCTGCCACGCATACCCTGCATCCCACATTCCTGCATCCAGCCTGCTCCCAGCCGTGGTCACCAGCTGGCTACAGGGACCACAGTCCGTGGGGACCCCGTGGTCACTCCAGCAGCACCCAGACCCCACGGCGCAGCGTTACCTGGCTCAGGTGTGTCCCCAGGGCCGTAAGGAGCATCGTGGCCAAGGCTGGGGACAGCGGGGAGCAGCGGCACAATCCCCAGGGCCCGGGACAGCAGCCGCGGCCCCAGGGCCAGCACCCGGACCCGCACCCCCCGGCAGCAGTGGTTGATGAGCCACAGGTGGACGCTGACCCTGGTTTTGATCTTTACCAGGCACTTCACCATGGTGGCCCGTGGCACAGGGACACACGGAGTGCGGGGACAGCTCTGCGAGTGGCACTGCTGCCGGCCCGGCGGTCAGCACTATTTTGGGCACCCGCATTCCCACGGGACCGAGCTGAAGTGAGAGTGAGGAAAAGCAAAGGGGTGGTACCAGCTCGGGGTGATTTATGGTGGGAGGTGATTTAATGCTCTGGCTGCTTCCCAACGGCATGTGGGGGACAGACTGTCACATCTAACTGGGTGGCAGAGGTGACCCTGTCTGCTTCTGGAAACTGACACTGCCACCCACCCTGGGATCCCTCGGTGGAATTAAATCCTTCCCCTTGGGGCAGACAGTCCCTGTCCCTGCCCCGCTGCCGGAATTCCGGGACCAGGACGGGGTGGCTGTGCTGGGGCAGGGAACAGCCATGTCACTGCTGCCACCGGCGGGTGAAACAGCCCCCAGCATGTCCCCAGCCCTGCGGGGCACCGCCACAGCTGCTCCCAGCGTTTTGCCTTTGGCCCGGCCTCCCCCCAGCGCATCCCGCCAGACACAGCCCCAGCGCCGGGAGAAGCAAACTCCCTGCCCCGGCTGGTGAAACAGCAGCTCCAGCAGCGCTCCTCAGGACACGGCAGCGGCGCTGCGGCCGCGCCTGGGCGNACTTGTCTCCATGTGTGTTCCTGTGTGTGTACCTGTGTGTCCGTGTGTGTTCATCTGTGTCTGTACCTGTGTT
>VZTB01004490.1:0-34237 GCA_013397245.1 Thryothorus ludovicianus
CCCAGGAATTACTTCTGAAATCCCAGCTGCCGGCAGGTTTTCCTGGAGAGGGACTCGTCCCAGTCACTGCTGCACACCGGCAGCCACTGGCTCTCGGTGCTGGAGTAGACGTGGAGCAAGGACTCCTCGGATGAGAAGCGCACTGTGGGATGGAGCAGGGGGTCAGGGGTGCTCCCGGGGCTCCCCTCATTCCCACCATCCCAGCTCGTGGTGCCTCACCACAGCCCAGCTCGTCGCTCCTCTGGGAGCAGTCGACGACGCCGTCGCAGCGCACGGCGCTGTCCTTGCAGCTCTCCGCGGGCTCCTTGTACACGATGCCCGTCTGCGACCGCCAGAACATGACTGGAAGCAGGAGAACACCACGCTGAGGCCAGGCCTGGCCGGGAATGAAGGGCTGTGACCCATCAGGGTGGGCATCTGGAGGCGTGCCAGGCACAGGAACGTTCCCAGTCAGCGGGTGTGAGCGTGAGGTGTGTTTGAGCAGAGTGAGGAGCTGCTGGACACAGGGCTGGGGGAGGACTGGCCACCCTGAGCACCCCCCTGTGCTGCCCAGATGCTGCAAGCCCCTCTCCCTTCACCCACAGGAAATGCGTTCAGCCTGTGAGTGCTTCACGCCCCCTGGCTGGAGAGTGACAGCTGGATGTCACCAGGATTAAAGGGACTCCCTGGTGTCTGTGCCTGTTCTGCCTGCTGACCATGATTTGTCTTGGAAAGGGCAACTGTGGGTGCTGCTGGGTGCCCTGCTGCCCACAGAGTAAACCCAGCACTTCCACTGCAGCCCCAACCCCTCAAATACTGCCACCAGCCCTGGCAGCAAATCTCCTTTTCTGCTTTGCCCAGCTCCTGTCTCTCCACCAGATGTCAGGAACACTCAGGGAATGGGAAGAGCACATCCATGCAGCTGGACCAGGGGTATCCCTCTGGCACTTCCTGCTGTGGGTATCCCCAGACTCTGCTGACCCCCAGCTCCTCTGGGGCCCCCCCCAGGCTGGGACCCCCACTCACACAGCAGGATGAGGGCGATGAGCAGCACGATGAGGACGGAGACGCAGAAGATGAGCGCAAGCCGCCGCTGGCTCATGCAGGGAGCTCTGAACATGGAGGATCCTGGCAGCAGGGCAGAGGCAGGGTCAGGGGACAGCTGCCTCCTCGGGGCACCCAGACTCTGCTGCCCACCTCTGAGCTGTGGGAGAGCAGGGCCATGCACATCCCAGCCTGCCCTGGGGTTATTGATCCCTCCCTTGCCCCCCACACCCCTGGGAAACACCAGCCCCTGGCTGTCTGTGACATCCCTGCCTCCCTCCATCCCTCCCCATCCTGGGAGGAACCAGGGCCATGGCTCACCCTGTCCCCATCCTTACGTGTGCTCTCACAGGCCGAGCAGGGGCTTGGGGCCGGGCCGGCCTCGGGGCTGTAGGGTTTGAAGCTGATGCCCAGGACGTTCTCTCGAGGCTGTGGAGGTTGGGCGCCGAAGATGCTGCTGACCTTGGAGACATGGAGGAGGCTGGAGGGGACACTGCTGGGCGAGGCAGTGGTCTGCAGGCAGAGGGGACTGTCACCAGCAGTAGCTGCTGCCCACCGGAGTCCCCCAGCTGCCACCCTGCCAGCTGTGAAGGTGACAGCAGCACAGAGCTGAGCCCCCCAGCACCACAACGAGCCTGTTCCTCACAGAAACACGGGTCTCATGGAGAGTCACCACCCCAGTGCCTCTCTCTGACCAGAGCCTGAGCCATATCCTGCCCAGGATGGCCAAAAACCTCATTGTCACTGGGTTTTTCCCCTTCAGGCAGCTGAACATCCCAAAGCCATCACTGTGAGCCCAGCAATCAGCCGGGTATTTGACATCATGACAGTCACGCTGTGGCCCAGTTCCACGGGGCCAGTGCCCCAATTTATGCATCTATCCTTAATTAGCCATTTGAAAAATACAGTGCAATTTCCAGCTGTCATTTAGTAACACTTAATAATCGGTGTTTTCCAAGCCCTGAAACGTCCTGCACCCTGGAATGCTGCTCTGCAGTTGTGTCACTCCTGATCCATGAATTCACAAAAGAATATGTATCTGTTTCCTTTCCTCAGAATACACTCTTCCAAATGCTCCTTTGGTGACAGAAGCCAGAGCCTCTCATTTTCCTCCAGAGAGGACTTGTGAACAAATCCAAAATAAATTATGTTTCCTCTATCTTTTGTAGGATGGATGGGGGTTAGAGCAGCCTGGTCCAGTGGAAGGTGTCCCTGCCCATGGAAGGGGACTGAGCTTTCAGCCCCTTTCCATCCAAACCATCCTGGGATTCTCTAACAGCACTTCTGAAGGGGAACCCAGGGAGAATTGGAGCCACCACCCTGCAGGGCCCACTAATCCCCCAGAGACGGGCTCTGACACATCCCTCTGGAGCCTGTCTCTGATTTTTGCCCTGCACTGCTGGAGATCACCGTTCTCCATGACCAAAATCATCGCTTTCCTTGCCAAGCCAGTGAGGACCGCTGGGGGACACGGGGGGACGCGGCCACTGCCGGGAGCCCCCCTCGCCCTTCCAGCTGAGTTTTCTCTCCCCTCGAGTTTCCTGCCGGGAACCAGGAGCCCTAATGAGCAGGCCGTGAGGCTGCTCAGGCTGTGCCCTCCCTGGCGATGCGCTGCTGTAACTTCCTGGGCATTATCCGTGAGTCACGGCCCCGGCGTGGCCGCGCGTCCCGCGCAGGATCCGAGCACCGCGGACACCCCTGCCCTGCTCATCCCCGCACAGCCGGCGGCCACAGCACCCTGGGCTCCGGGAGAGGCCGGGACACCCGCCCCGGCCAGCAGCGGCGTGTGCGGGGCCACCCCCGGCACAAACCTCCTCCCAGCCCGCGGGCCCTTGGCACAGGCACCGCTAATGTCCCCCGGCCATGGGGAGCCACCTCCCCACTCGTGTGGCTCCTGTGCGCGGGGAGGAGCGGGAAGAGGCACTTTCAGGAGCAGAGGCACTTTCTGTTTCACCGTATCAGCCCCACTCTCACCCCTTTCCCGCCAGACAGCAGCAACAAGCCTGGATCTGCTCCAGGTTTCCCTACACCCGGATTTCTGCAGCCTTGCCTTCACCCAAAGGTGCCAGGGAGCCATGGGAGGCCCCCAGTTTTCTCCTCGAAGCTGGGAGGGCTGCAGGGTGCCCTGCAGTGCCCTCCCCTAATGAGCCTGAGCAGTCACAACACTGACGGGATTTCAGTTCTCACGCACCCACGTCATGGGGCATCCCTGGGTACCCTCATGCCCACTGTGGGTGACAGCCAGAGCTGGGACAGGTCCTGAGCAAAGCAATGTGGGGATGCCAGGAACCCTCCCTGGGAAAAGAATTTCTCCCGCCTACGTAGAAACGAGGTTTTTGTAAGTACCCTTTTCCCCTGGCGTCTGTGTGCTATCTCCACACATCTGATGTGTCACATCTCACCCTGCAGCAGCTGTAACCTTTTGCTTATCAGACCAGCAGAACTACAATCCTCCAAAGGAGAAACTGCTCCATCACACACAGAAAACACAGCCCAGCTTCCCCAGGGAGCCAGAGCAACAGCACTCTCACCTCCAGAGAGCAAATATATCAAATTATCACCGAAATGTGCCACAGGTCAGACTGCTCTGAGCACTCCTCAGCAGGAAGCACATGCCCTTTCTTACACTCAGGTGAACTCTCAGCTACTTGTTTCCTTAAAAGTCTAAAGTCTAAATAATTTTGTGGGCCTGCCAGAGAAGGTAGCAGAGCTCTTGCCAGGGGTAAGCAGTGCAGCAGAGAGAACAGTGGTGGTTTTGCAGAGATGTTTTTGTTGAGGAGAGAGCGTGACCCCGGTGAGCGAGCGATGGCTCCTGCCCACAAAACCTTTACTCATCCTTTGCTGGCTTTTGAGTAAAAGTCAGAGGCAGAGCCGAGCCCAGATCACACACGCTGCTGCGGTTTGAGGCCTTTCCCTGACGGCCTCTCTGCAAATGCAGCCACGAGAGTGATCCTTGCCAGAGGCAGCTGCAGCGAGGGGGGCACGGCCAGCCCCTGTGTGTGGCACGGGTCTCTTGCTTTCACAGGGCATCCAGGGGGGACACTGGGGACACTCAGGGACTCACCTTGCAGACTGTGGGCACTGCCTGTCTGCAGGGTGAGCCATTTGCTAAAGCTGTCAGAACTGCAAGCACCACCTCACCCCCTGCACCTGCTCTGAGGCTCAGAGCAGGGCTGAGCAAGGCTCCCAGACTGAGACAGCAGCACCGAGGTGCCTGTCCCCTTTGCACTGTGAGCTGTTGCATGCACTGACCTGCAGCCCCACACCCTGAAGGCCCCCAAACCCACGGGAGCGGCTGAAAATCACCGGGGGAAAGGTAATCCAAGCTGGGCTGGAGGCTCAGCATCCAGGGAAACCAGCCAGCAGTCACCCACAGTTTCGGAGTGGGAGGGAAAACGGAAGCCAGGGAGCACTTGGGTGTTGCAACCAGACCCAGGGCCCTGCCACGTCTTGGAGGAGCACAAGGGACACAGGAACTCCCAAAAATCCAGAGCAGCAAGAGGGGAGAGAGGGAAACAGCCTGGCTTCAGTAAGCTGGAAGGAGCTGCCTCAGATCCTTCCTCAGCAGGGCTCCAGCTGCTCACAGCCCCGTGTCCAGTCTGGGAGCTCTTTCCCCTGGCTGTGAAGCACCGATTGTCTGCACGGAGCAGCTCAGAGCACACAATGGAGACATTGTCCCTGCCAGGGACAAAGATGTCCCCAGCCTGTGAGAGCCCCTATTCCCTCTGGGTGACAGCGTCCTGCTCAAGTGTCACTGCTGAGTGGGGCCTACCTGGGAGGGGACAGACCCCAGCTCCAGAACAGAGTGAGGGGGCACTGCCAAGACCCTGATACACACAGCAAAGTGAAATCCCAAAGCCAGCCAGCGCCAGGCAGGTGACCGACTGTCCATTGAGCCAGCCCAGTGTGGCCAGGGACAGGTCACCCTGTGCCAGTGTGAGCACCTTTGGGCACTCACACAGACCCAAAAATGTGCCAGGGGCTGGGTAAGCACTGCTCACCTCACTCCCCAGAGAGGCAAACAGAGGCCTGGAAAGAGAAAGAGATGCTGCTGCCATTGCAGAGCCAAGGGTGACTCCTGCCACTCCTGATGGCCCATTTAAACCAAGTGACAATGACAAGGTGGCCCAGTGGGGTTGTCCAGTATTGGGCAATTGTCTCTGCATGTGGCCATCCCAGTTCCTGCCCCACTATCACCAACGATGCAGTGATGCCACCCTGCTTTGGGGACATCCAGAGCTGGGACCACTCTGCATCTCCTCAGAGCCAGCCAACATCCCACAGGAACCCCCTGTGCCCCCGCTCCTGGCCGGCATCCCTACGCTGAGGGGCAGGAAGAGGACGGTGTCAGAGCTGGCTCTGCCTCCCCTGCAGCCCCATCCGCGCCGTCACCGCCGCCTTTGTTCCGGATGTCGCTGGCACAGCCCGCGCTCCTCGGCACGGTAATTACTCGCTGCCTCGCCCGGTGCCCGGCCGGGATGGATGTTTTCCTCATGACAGGATGCTCAGCAAAGCCCCACATCCAGGGCCGAGCAGGTCGCAGTCAGCCCAGCCCAAAAAGGGCGCAGGGAAAACAGCCTGGAGAGCAGGCGAGGGGAGAAGCAGGGCTGTGCCCACCAGTGCAGTGCTGCTGGAAAGTGCTGGAGGGCTCAGGAACCCGCCAAGCGGCACCAGATCCCTCAGACAGCACCAGCTGGTCCCCTCAGTTCACAGCTCCAGTGTGGAAAAGTACCCGAGATCCTCAACACCTCTGCCAGCACAGGGCAGGCACCAAGGATGCCGCTGCCTCCATGTGCCAAGGGGTGCGGAGGCAGCAGCTCCTCAGGCAGCTCACCCAGCTCCTTCTCCCTCCGGCTGCTGTGAAGGAACACCCCGGAGAGCCGGAGGGAGAGGCCGGTCCCTCCACCAAAGCCCGAGGGGAGCGGCTCCATCAAGCCCCGGAGCGCCCCGCGCCCGGCCCGAGCCGGGAGCCGCCCGCACTTACCGGGGAGGTTTTGCCGTCCATGGGCCGGGATCGGGGCTGGGCTGGGCTCAGAGCTGCGGCACGGCCATGCCAGCAGCGCGGTGCCGAGCAGAGCCAGCTCCGCGGGGCCGGGGCAGGAGGTGTTTGGCGAGCGGGCTCGTACGTCAGTGCCAGCGCCAGGAGCAAACCTGTCGGACCTGCCGCCCGGCCCCAGCGCCGCCGGTTTCCCAACTGCCTCCAAAACACCTGCCCTGTGCCGGCCCAGGGATGCGGGGCAGGGCCAGCGGAGCCCTGGGAATCCAGGAGCAGGTGAGGCCTGGCCCCAAGGAGCAGCAGCATCCCCGCTGCTCTCCTGGCTGCCCGCCCACCCGAGCCCCCCTTCCTCCCCTCCGTGCCCCCTACTCACTCACCCACAGCTCTCCTGCCCGGCCAAGCACAGAGGAGGGGATGCACAGCCATGGTCAGCCCCAGGGGAACCTCGCTGGTGTGACCCAGAAGTCAGGAATTCCCTGTTCCAAAGGAAATGAAATGTCATTTCCCTCTAGTTTTTGGGGTTTTTTTTTATTCCTTTGCTAATGGAGCGATGCTTCCTCCAGGAGCCAGCAGCAGCCTCCTGCCTCCCCTGCAGGCACCACGTGGGGGTGGTCTGCTTAATCAAGAACTCAGGTAGAAACAGGTGAAAAAAATCCAGATTAAAGGAGAAAGGCCTCCCTTCATCCTGTGCTTTCTGATAGCCAGGCCCATGGCCCTCAGTGGCACACGCTTCTCCTGGCATTATTCATAGTGTAAGTCCCTCATTCATCCAGCTCCCCACCCACACCTGCTCCTCAGAAGGGCAGGAGATGAGCAGGGACATCCAGGCTTGGAGGAGCCCTGCTGCAAAGCCCCTTCCTTTGGAGGCTGGAAAGCTTGGGTTGGATCCCTGTGACCCCTGCTGCTCTCAGGGTCCCAGCTCACAGAGGGGTTCTGAGCCAGCCCTCACCCCACAGCACACTCCTCTGCAGTTTTCACAGGCAGGAGTTTTGGGTTTTGGGGTGTTTAGTTCCCTTTTTGTGCCTCTGCAGCCTGTGCCTGCTGAGTGCCAGGGGTGGCCAAGCACTGAGCTGCACCCCGAGACTGCCCTGAGCCAGCGGTGCCCTCTGAAGCTGCTGCATCCACGTCAGAAAGGGATTATCAGAAAACAGCTCCAGGAATTGTTCATTGCTTGCCACAAAGCCACGTACGGAAAGCAAGTTCCAGAGAACAGGGTGTGCGGCTTGACCCCAGCAGCCTGATGGTAAATGTCAGTGTGCGCACAGCTCCCAGGTGAAATCCTCACCTTTCCTGCTGGTATGAGCCCTCCCTGCACCCTCCAGCCATTAAAGAGGAGCTGAACCACACAGCCAGAGCCAGCTCCACCAGCCCAGGAGAGCCGCTCCAACCTCCAGGCACGAGGAGCTGGGATGAGGATCACTCTGCTCCGCTCTGTCCTGCGGCAGGGCTGTGCAGAGCCAGCCCTCCGGCCCCATCCCTGCCCTTCCCGCTGCACGTCACCTGTCTGACCCCGCTGTCACCCTGGGAAAGCTTCCTGAGGGACAGCAGGGAGGGAAATGCACAGACCCAGGTGCTCCTGGGCTGGCCTTCTCTGTGGTGAGTCCACAGGGCAGGGTCAGCCACATCACCCCCAGCTCACACTGTCCCCTCTCCAGCCTCCCCTGGCACCTGGCAGTGCTCAGGTTCCTGTCTGAGTCCCACTTGCCATCCAAGCATTCTGTAGAACTCTCGTTCTTCCTCAGCCTCTCTCAGTTTCCTCTAAATTGCCAACCACTTCTCCCAAACCTCTGAACCGCCTCACCCCCAGGGCCAGCCCCACGGTGGCTTTTCCACAGAACTCCCACTTTCCTTGGGGTTTGGTCCCATTGCTTTTGTCATTACCTTGCACGAAACACAATCTGTGGCTTTGTGTGGGACTGGCTGTGCTTCATCTCAGGACTCCTCAGCTCAGGGGCTGCCAGATGTGACTCGAGGGCCAAGAGCAGAGTGGCAGGACATCAGCTGGTCTGCCCTGGATGGGGACAAACCCAGGGCAGGGAGGGGATCTGCTGCTGGTGCTCTGGCCAGGCTGCAGGTTTGTGGAAGCCCTTGGCCTTTGTCAGGAAGGATAAATCAGGGAAAACAGGAGAAATCTCCCACTTCAGACCTTTAAGATGGTTCTTCAAAGAAAGCCTGCGTGTCTGTGCCCATCATGACGCTCTCTGACTCTGTCCACAGCACTTTTGGTTTCTCTTGTTCTTTTAATCTGTGTCTTTTCCACGAATTCCCCAGTGGGAAATTCCTCTTTTTGAGGAAAATCACTCTCCATCGCATGAAGGCCCCAGAAAGCCTTCAAGCAAGCTCTGAGGCAAAGCAAAGCACTCACACTCAGTCTGCTGGGTGGTGATTCAGGTCCCAGCACCATCACACAGGCAGGGGGCCAGACCCCACAGCCATGGGATCACACACCTGGGGGGCCACCAGAGCCCTGGGGACAGTACCAGCCCCTGTGTCACACTGGATTTCCAATGTCACCCCTGTGTGAGGGTGTTTGCAGGATTCAGGATCTCCCAGAGGTTGTCACTTGGCCCCAGTCAGGGAGAAAGGGAAATTGCAGGCTGAGGCAGGAGGCTGAGCACGAAGGAAGGGAAATCCAGAACCTCTTCCTCCAGGGCTCCTTAGGACCTGGCTGGATTTGGCTGCTGGCAGGACGGGACGCTGTGTGTGTTTTGGAAAACCCCTGAGACAGGACAGCCTCGGTGCCAACACTCACGTGCGCCGTGCTTTTAAGGTCTCATTTCACAACAAAGCAGCAGAGGCAGAGACATCACTTACTCGTACTCGCCTTTCTCAGCACCGCCCCGCTTTGCTCAGAAAAGCCCCCAGAATTCTTCCTTTCAAACTCAGTCGGAAAAGCCCAGCCCAGGCTGGGGGTGAGTGGGTGGACAGCAAAGTGGAAGTGGCTGCTCGGTGACTTTCCTGGCGCTGTTTGAACGCCTCTGAGACGTCACTGAGCCAGCCCCCGGGGGAAAAACGAGAGCTCGGCTCCCGCCGTGGCACAGCCCGGCCCCGCGCTCGCCCCGCTGCCACGGAGGATGCTGAGCTGCCATGGGCCCCTCTGCCACCGCCCTGGCGCTCTGCCTGGCACTGCTCCTCGCCTGCCTGACGCACGGTGAGTCTCTTGTGCCTGTTTTCATCTCCCTGCTGGCTGGGGCTGAGCCTCACGGCGCCGGGTGGGCTCCTGGGGATGGGGGATACAATTGGAGCCGCAGCATGGACACCGCTGGGTGCTCAGATGAGCGCTTTGGAGCAGGGCACAGCCAGGGTTCCTGGCTCAATGCTTGCCTTTCCCGGCTGGTTGGGAGCCCAGAGGATCAGCGAAGGGCACCAGCATCGCTTGTCCCCGCTGGAGTGGCCGTGAGGGGCCGCGGTCACCGGGGTCGCGGTGCTGGGCTGGGTGTTTGCCAGCAGAAAGCTGCCGGGGAAACCTGCAAGGGAAAAGCGGCAGATGTTATCAGCGGGGCTTTTCTGCCAGGTGACAACACCGAGATCAGGCAGGAGGTGTGAAAAGTCTGGTTTCACACAAGCGGCAGATGAGCAAAACAGGAAAGCCGAGTCCAAACAGAGCTGATGGGGCAGGGGATGAGGGATGCAAATACAGCGCCTTTCTCGGGGCAGAAAAGCACCGAGAAGCTCCAGCTGGGCTGTGACCAAAGAAAGAGGAAGGAGAAGAGGGGTCTGAGCCATTCCTGGAAGCTGGAAAGAGGAATCTTGCACATTTCGGGTGGCCGGTGCTGTTCCATCACCCCTCCCGGGGCGATGCTGCAGCGCTCCTCTGGGGCTGGTGGGACAGGGCTGCGCAGCCCCCTGAGCTCTCCGTGTGCCCCGCAGGTGAGGGGCTGGTGGGACAGGGCTGTGCAGCCCCCTGAGCTCTCCGTGTGCCCTGCAGGTGAGGGACTGGCGAGCCCCCGGGGCGTGCGCTTCGCCGCCGAGGTGGCGCGGCACCTGCTGAGGTGGGAACCGGGGCACGGCTGCCCCAGCGATGCCCGCTACGACGTGGAGTACATAGTGTGAGTAGCAGCCGGGGGCAACGCGGGGGTCCTGTCCTGCCCAGGGTCCGATTGCAGCTCTCTGCTCACCCCTGGTGCTTCTCCCCACAGCTATGGCTCAAACGTCTCCTGGAGAGCTGTTCCAGAGTGCAGGAACACCTCGGAGCACTCCTGCGACCTCACCTACTACACCCTGGACCCTGAGCTGCGCTACTACGCGCGGGTCAGGGCCGTGTCCGGGAACCACACATCCCCCTGGAAAAGAACCAACGCCTTCTCCCCACAGGAAGGTGGGATGGGGTCTCTGCTCTGGAGTTGGTGGGGTCAGGGTGCCAAACTGCTTGGAAAGAGCTGTGGGATGAATGAGAGCAGGGATATTTCCCTCCACACCTTCCCGGAGGGCAGGCGGGCTGCGCCTGGCGGGAGAGGTGGGACAAGCCGAGGGTGGTGGGGACAGTCACAGCTCGGTGTGGTGCTGCAGAAGCTGAGCTGTGAACAGGAAACAGCCCTGACCTGCTGTTGTGACCGGTTTGTTTCCAGCCGGCCTGCGCCTGGCGGGCCAGAGCCTCTCCGTGGCGGGCAACTCCATCCAGGTGCGGCTGCAGCCGCTCCTCCACCCCGGGAACATCCCCCCGGAGCTCAGCCACTTCCAGAGGGGAATGATGCGGTACCGTGTGTACATCAGGAGGACACGGGACAACCACACGGTGAGATGAGCTGCTCTTCCCATTCTGTCCCCGTCTGTCCCATGTGGCGCTGCTCAAGTGGAAAAACAGATTGTTAAAGCACAGTTTTCTCTAGGAGTAAATGCTGAGCTTCCTCACAGCCACTGCAGCACAGAGAGGTTTCTCTGCATGTTTTGTGGCAGAGTTTTCCAGTTCTGTGGGGATTTTGGGTCTAGCTGCTGTCATCATTATTGCAGCACATCCTGGGGACTTTCCCCAGGTGACAGTGGAGGAGGATGAGGAGGGAGGAGAGCAAGAGCTGGGGGCTCTCAGGTGCCAGCCTGTGTCGTTTGTTGCAGTTCACAGTGATGGAGAACAGCACGGAGTTCACCATCAGGGAGCTTTCCTGGGTCACAGAGTACTGCCTGAGCGTGGAGCCCAGCATGGCCAACAGGCCTGTCCCCACCACGGCCACCGACGAGCAGTGCGTCACCATCGGCCACAGGGACAGTAAGTGGGACCCAGGGAAGGGGGGAATCACGGGATGCAGACCCCTCCCATTCTCCCAGACCTGGGATTGTGGGGGTCCACACCAGGGCAGCCTCTCAGTGCTGTATGCACTGAGGAATCCCCCTCGCCCCCTCACCTGGTCACGTCCTCTCTTGCAGGGAGTTCAGAGCTTCTCTCGAGCATCCTCAGCTCCTCTTTCATCATCCTGTTGCTCCTGGGGGCTCTGCTAGTGCATACCTACATCAGGAAACCTGTGAGGACACCATCTGTCCTGGTAAGGCAGGGACAGTGCCATGCCACCCTTTGGGGCAATAGCAAGGGTGCAGCCTTGGGGAGCACTGGGAGAGACAGGCACCAGCCAGGGAAGAAGCCCAGCTCACTCCCCTCTTTCTCTCCCTCTCAGAAATCCTTCATGAAGCAGAGCTCGCTCTGGGTGGAGCATGAGCCCCCATCCTCGGGCAGCCTGGATGCAGACCCCATCCAGCAGCTCTTCCTGTGCCAGAAGGAGCCCCAGCCGGACAGCGGCCCTGATGGCAGCACCAGCACAGCCCAGCTACCCCTGGAGCAGGGCTGGAGGCTCCCAGCATGGCCCAAGGACCAGCTGTGCCCGCTGGGACCCACAGGGAGCAGAGACAGCAGCGGCACCAGCATCGACAGCGGCATCTGCCTGCACATCCCCTCCTCCTCCTCCTCCCTGAGCTGCTCCGCGGGCCCCGAGCCCCAGGGCTACAGGCAGCAGCTGCCCACAGCTGAGGACAGCGGGGTGGGCTTGGAGAGACCCTGCCCTGCTCCTGGCTGCTCCTCTGGCAGCGGGAATGCCAGCCCAGGGGAACCCGGGCTCCCCCTGGCCGCCGGCCAGGGAGATGTGAAATTCCGGGGGTACCTGCAGCAGTCCAAGGGCACCGTGGAGCCACAACAGGCCCTGGATGAGGGAGTGCCCCTCTCGGGCTGTGCAGGGTCCGTGCAGGGCCTGGGCAGCACCGACACCGTGCTGGACATTGAGTGCTCTGAGCTGGCTGTGTCCAAAGGGTATTTGAAGCAGTCCTCTCACCAACATCACCTCACACAGGACCTCCCTCCACGGGGAGCCCCTGCCTGGGACTTCTGCAGCCAAGTGGGGCCACAAGCCCCCACTCTGCTGAGCTGGGCAGCTCCAGGTGCTCCACTGACCTCCAGAGCCAGCCCTGATGTGAAAACTCCCTTCGACACGAGCATCTTCAGCAACACTGCCCTCCTGGGGACGCTGCCGCTGGTCTCCAGCCTCAGCTGCAGCTGGGTCACACCTCCCATCCAGCCCCTGAGCCAGCTCAGCGGGGACAGCAAGGACAGCCGCCTGTGACCCGTCCCCTGGGGGCCACAGCCCCGTGCTCTGACTCAACTACCTCATCTGCCACTGGATAAGTGTTGGCAATAAGCTACCCCCGAGCCCAGAATGTTCATGGTGCCAGGCTCAGCCACTGCTGGGGTTGCTCTGGCCCCAGTCCTGCTGTGGGCAGCTCCCAGTGCATCCCTCCAGCCAGTCCAGCTAACAGGAGACAGGGATGGGCTGTGCTGTGCTGGAGAGGCTCATCCCCACCTCCTCAGGCCACCAAGGACACACACCATGGCCTTATCTTCCCTTCCCCAGCAGCCCAGCACAGGGTGCAGGGCCACCCTTGAGGCCTGGGGTTGTCCTGTGCTTTCACTTCCCCCTTTTCTGGGCCAGCTGGGCTCCTCCTGCTGATGCCCACACTCCTGATGCCATCCCAATCTTTCACAACACCGAAAGCAGACGTCAGCATGACATCAGCGCCCTGCTGCTGGCAGCACGGGGCTCCTGTCCTGCCTGACCCCACATGGATGGGCCAAGAGACTTTCCAAACCCTACAGAGACCCTCCAACACCCAGCCTCTCTGGGAGAGCCCCAGGACAGGATATGGGATACACCTACAAGCCCGGCATGAGCCGGGGCAGTTCTACCCACACTATGGTCTGTTGGATACAGACGTTATTTATTGCATTTCATTTACAAATACAGAAAGGATGTGATGTTATTTGTTTGGTGCATTTGTCTGTCCATCCTCTCCTAAGGCCAAGCTGAGCTTTCTGTTTCCAGATTTGGATGTTCCCCGTCAGCAAGAGGCAATGTGCCTTTGCCTCACGTGGGGAAACAGCATTTCCACATCACAGCTGGGAACAAGGAGAACCAAGCCAGCCCTCCAAGAGCCCCTCACGCACCTGAGTTCCTGGGTGGTTGTCTCTGGGGAATTTGTGGGGGCAATCACCAGAGGAGCAGCAGGGAAAAGGGGCTGGGCTGCTCACAGTGATTCCACAGGGATGCACATCCCCTGGGACATCCCCAGGAGCAGAAGGAGTCAAACCCAGGGGTGGAAGAAAGACAACACTCAGGGCTGTGCTCAGCAACGTGGTGTTCACCCATAGGCTGGGCTCGATGATCTCAAAGGTCTTTTCCCAACAAATTGGTTCAGTGGTGCTGTGAACAGTTGTCAGAATGGAAACAGGATGAGAGCCAACAGCTCATGCTTGGTCACCTTCCAGGTCACAGAGAAATTTTTCCAAAAGTCACTCCATTTCCAGGAACCTTCAGGGTGGGAGGTAAAACTGCTGGTGGAAATTCTCCTTGGGGAATGTGGTTTTCAGGTGAAGGGCTTTTGGTATTATTTTCAGCTTTTCCACTGCAGGCTGGAGGAGGGGGCTGATCCTTGCTGTGTTTCCTTCTCTCACCTCTCCCTGGCACTGCTGACATGTGAGATCCACCCCTGCATCTCACAGGGATGTTGGAGCCTCCTTCTGCCCCTCCACTGCCCCCATCTCTTCTGCCTCTGTGTATTTCGGAGCCTAGAGCATTTTTGCTTTCTTTTTATTTTTTTTCAACTTCCTCTGGAAAACGGAGTCATCGAAAGCATGACGCTTTTTTTGTTGTTTTCCTTTTAAAAGAACACTGACGTCAAGTCCCGTGGCCAGATCCTGCATCGTGCAGGGCTTTGCTGGATCCTGCTCACCACACAGGGCTCCCAGGCCCCAGGAGGTGGCATTTCCCCTCTCCATGAGCAGTCAGAGACCTCCTCTCAGCCAGGAGAAAGCCACAGACCACAGGGTTTAGCTTCGACAGCCAAGGGCACAGATGGTCCCTCTGACTCTCTGGAAATCCCACTCCATCCTCACTGCATTCCCTACACACAACCACGTGGCTCTCATGAGTTTTTCCTTGGTTTTCTTCTGAGAGAAACTCGCAAAGAAATGGTCCCAAGGGTTTGTGTGCCTCGCCAGCCCCTGCTGGCCAAGCAGGGCCCCTCTCTGTGGCCACACAATTTCCCCATGGCTGGTCCTGTGCTCCAGGCACTTCCACAGCCACTTCTTCTGCTGAGACCGAATGCAAACCAGCACAAAAAATCCAGGAGGAACCCCACAGGGGCTTTCTGAGGCATTTCCTTGAACTGGCAGGATGGAGAGCCAACTTCCCTGTTGGTGCCAACATTGGATGGAGGAGGAAGAGGAGGTCTGAGATGGATTTCCCTTTTCCTCACGGTGTTTTCCACGGTTGCACAAATCCAGTCGCACAGTTCTGGGGCTGCTGGCCCTCCTCCTCAGCTGATTCCCTAAGGAACAGTCTGGAGCCAGGGGTGCAGGAGGCTGGGAGGTCTCTGAGCCATGGGGAACGTGGCTGTTTCCTCCAGGATTGGTTTTGGGGAACCTTGGGATGAGGCTGAACCCTTTTCCCCCATCCCAAGCAGGGGGAGGCTGCACCAGTGCTGGCCCAGGCACCTCCTGTGTACCCAGGCCTGCACAGGGCTAGCAAGAGAATTGCAGGTGGAGGAGATGCCCAGGGGATTTGTGGAGTTTCCCTCTCTGGAGACATTCCCAACCCACCTGGGTGTGTTCCTGTGTCACCTGCTCCAGGTCACCTTGGGCAGGGAAGGTTGGACCAGATGGTCTCCAGAGGTCTCTTCCAAACCCAACGAATCTGCGATTCTGTGAAGCTTTTTTAGCAACAGAAACTGCATCGTTACCATTTCAGTTGAAATCCATCAAATTCAGGGGCAGTTTCTTACAGAAGTGAAAATGGAGGAATTCCCCCCGGCCAGTTTTGGTTGCTTTTTCTGTTGGTGCTGGGCTGTGAGTAAGAGGCAGTGAGAGGAAGCTCTGCAGGAGCACCCAATCTCCAGCCCCATCCCTCTGTCCCTGGCCACACGTCCGACTCGTCACAGCAGGGAAGGAAACAAAAACCAGAGCCTGTGTGGGGAGAAACCAAAACCAGACCTCAGGAAAAGCCTCTGAAACCACACAACCACAGGCAGGGCTTTCGCTGGAAAACCCTTGGGACTGTCCCGAGGAAATCTGTGATGCCCAGGGGCAGCACAGAACCTTTGGAGTACAGCCCTGGGGGGCAGAGGGGGACAAGGGGATGTCCTACCTGCTCACCAGCCCAGCTCTCACCTCACAGTCCCTGGTTGTGGAAGGGCTCATAGCCCGAGGTGCCCAGCGAGCCACTGATGCTGAATGGTGGCACCAGCTCCAGTGCCACCGACCCCAACCCGCTGCAGGGAAAGCAGAGAGGTCACCAAGCTGCCCATCCTCCTGCAGCCCCTGCCAACAGCAGAACTGGGTGGATTTGGGGCTGGGAAGGGGGGGTGACACCCTGGCACTGCACAGAGGGAACTGCCAGCCTGTCCCTGGTCCCCCCCATGGCGTCACTCACCGCGAGTGGTAGAGGTTGAAGACAAAGTCTGGCCCTGGGGAGGCGGGAGGAAGAGGAGGGAGAGGTGTCAGAGCCATTTGTGGCCATGAACCCACCTTTGCTTTGCCGTGAGTCTGTGTGGCAGGGTGGGGACACGCAGGACAGGCAGCAGGACAGCACCAAGACATCACTGTGCATCCCCCTCCTCACCTCAGAGTGCCCCCAGCCTGGCCAGAGCCCCCCTGCCCCAAGGTTTCCTCATCTCCTGTGTTCCCCACACCCCAGTCCCTGCAGCCCCCTGCTCTGAGCCCTCCCTGCTCTGTCCCCACATCTCCTGCCCTGTTCCCCCGTCCCCTGCCTTGTCCCCTGCCCTGTCCCCCCGTCCCCTGCCCGTACTCACGGTGCCGGGAGTGGCCCCTCCGGTACCACCGGATGAAGGTGTAGCCAAAACTCGCCAGGACCAGCAGGGCCAGCCCGATGCCCAAGACCACCCCGATCACCTTGATGGGCTCCTGTCCTGGAAAGCAGAAAGAGGAAAGGAGCTGCAGACAGACACCTCTGGGAGTTTTGGGGTCCCGATTGTCCCCTGCAGGGGACAGGACGCCTGGGGGCTGGGGTACAACTCTCAGCATGTTGAGGAAGGGAGGAACGGCACCGGCCAGGGCTGCCGGAACTGAGGCACAGAGATTTTTGCTGCCCCCAAAGCCCCATGACGGGGACCACCGCTGTCCCCAGGTGAGCTGGCAGGTGGGACGGTCACCGGGAAGGGAGGTGGCCGCCCTGACCGAGCTGTATCCGCACTCCTGGTCCCACTCGCGCCCTCGTGGGGTGATGCTCCGTTCCTGGTGGCGCTGGAGCCATTTCTGGGCTGGCAGTTCCCTCTAGAGGATGCTTTTGTCAGCACCAGCAGCGGCTGCCGCCAGCGCCAGGCTGGGAAGGGACACGGACGGGGCTGTGCGGGACTTCTGCGGGCTCCGCGCCGCTCCATCCCTCCCCTCCGCGCCGCGGGGTCTGGCAACATCCAGCATGGATCAATGATCCGGGAATTGTCGGGACACCGAGGTGCCCGGCACAGCTACTGAGCATCGATTCTTGTGCTGACAGCTCTGCTGGGGCTGCGCCAGGAGCGCCCAGGGGGTTTGGGCACTGCCCCCAGCCCGGCCGGTGGAGGGCACAGGGAAGGGATTCAATGTGGCACCGGGAGCGAGGAGGCAGCGGGAAGGGATGACCTAAGAGCAGCTAAATTTAGGCAGATGCCAGCGGAGTGAGAACACTTCCCCTGTGGTCACAGTGTTTACACAGTGAGCAAGGTCCCAGGGCGTCCTGCAACCCGCAGCGCTCGCTCCACCTGCCGGGGCCGCAGAGCTCATGGCACAGGAGCAGGACCTGCCCTGCCCCTTCCTCTCCCTCCCACCCAGCCCTCCTGCCAGGGCTCAGGGTGCGTGGGTGGCCGATGTTCCCGCTGGGGCAGGGGCGAGCTGGAGCCCCGCGACCCCCGGTGTGGGCGAGTGAGGGATCTGCAGCAGCCGTGACTCACGGCAGGAGCTGCGGGGCAAGAGGGACGTGGTGCAACAGCCTCCCTGAATCAGTCGGCTGCCGAAACTGCCCACGGCCCGTGGGAGGGCGAGGCGTCGTGCCCAGGCCCTGCCCCGTGCTGTGCATGGGAGGCATCCCGGCCTTGGCACCCTCGGGAGCAGAGATCCCCACATCCCAGGGAATGGCTCTGAGCAGCACTGCTCGGGCAGAGCCACACCAGCAGCGAGCCCCAACCCACGGGGCAGAGGGGAGGAGGGTCACCAAACCACTGCCCGTGCCATGAACATCCCCCCTCTGCCCCCTGAGGGGGGGAAGGACACCCACTCACCTGTCCGGGGGTCCATGTCCCTGTGCTGTGCCACTGGAGCTGCTCTCGGTTATCCTGGGATGGAAGCTGCTGTCTTTGCTGGAGCCTGGCACTTCCTGCCTGTCCCCTCGTCTCCTGGTGACACTGCAGCGAGGTCAGGCACCAGTCCTGGCCCACTGGTCCAACTGGTTCGCAGGGAGAAAGCAGAGGAGCTGCAGCAGACACGACAGACGGCACATCGCTGTGCCCAGCCTGCCTGCGTGGGCAGCTCTGCCCTCCTGCTGCTGGAAGAGGCTGAACTGGGAGTACTGGGAGCCTGAGGGGGCAGGGGCACTCTGGACACAGGCGTGTCCAGCTCTGGCAAGATGTCCGAGTGGCCGTGTCCTCCGATTGCCACCTCCTGGCAAAAACCGAGAAGGTGGAGGAGACCCACACAGAACCCAGGCTTGAGGCCTCAGGCAGGACCCCGGGGGACAGGGAAGGATTGAGGTGACCCTCACCACTTTCCCCCAGTCAGATATGCACTGGAATTATGCACTTACAGCTCACTGATCACCTTCTCAAAGCCCCAAACCAGAGCGCCACTTGGGAATCAACTGCTGCTTGCAGAAAGAGGGAAAAGCACCTCCTGTGGCTGCAGGGAAAAGTGACAAACAGGTAGGACCCTTAACAGCTGGAAAATGGGCATCCAGGGCCAAAACTCCTCCCTGCTTTGCCAGGCACAGCCTCCGAGCCTGCCGTGCCCCACAGCGGTGGCAGAGGGCGGCCGGGGCAGGAGCCGCGCCCTGAGCAGCCCTGCCCAGGGTGGGCACGGCGGTGCCAAGAGCAGGGGAGATGCCCGGGGCCTGCAGGGGTGCAGAGCCAGCAGAACGCAGAGGGGACCAAGGGAATTGCGGCCCTCCAGCGGCTGGGACCGCTCCTTGGCGGGCGGCGGAGAGGACAGGGATGGGGGGTGTGTCCGTGAGGCTCAGGGGTGCCGCTGGTCACTCAGAGCCCTGGGTCAGCCCGCCCTGACCTCTGCCTGACCCCAGTGGAGCCAGATGCCCGGAAACCTGTGTCATGCCAGGCTCCGCGAGCAGGGAAGGGTGAGTGGCTGCAAACGCAGCCGCACTCCAGGACGCAAAGCCCCGGAGGCGAGCGGGGCTGTGACACAACCTCTGCAAACCTGAGCTGCTTCCTCAGAGCCTTCGGATCCTCAAAGGAGGAAGAGCTGCTCCTGCCGTGGCACCGCTCCTGGGCTGCTCTCCCTTTCAAGCAGCAGGGCTGGCTCTGGGATACTCTGGAGAGGCTGCCAGGTGCACCCAGCTCTGCCCAGCTCTCGCTGCTGCAGCCCGTAAAACACTTTTCAAGCTGAAATCTGCCACAGCGGCACAGACAGCCTCTGGCTGGACCCTACATCCCACATTCTCTGGGCTTCACATGGACCACGAGGGCTGAGGATGCAGCCAGAGAGGTTCCCACACCTGCCAAGGGGGCTGGATCCTGGATGTGAGTGTGGGGAGGGTGTCCCTTACCTGCAGAGCCACAGGTGGATCCCTGGCCAGGCTGTGGGAGCAGGCAGGATCCCTGCTGGCAAGGGTGAGCTGGCACAACGATGGCACAGCTTCCCGAGGTGTTGCAGGTCGTGGGTGCTCTGCAGTGTCCCGCTGGCACTGCCACGCACCTGGCAGCAGCGGGACCGTTGGGAAAGCTGGATTACCACAGGAGAAGGGGGTAATTAGCTGCTCGGCACATCCTGCGCACCCAGCACCTCCAGAACGAGTGTGCAGAGGGCAGGCAGCAGCCTCCCCGACCCCAGCCCGCTCCCTGGGCCACCCTCACCCCGCTGGGGCACTACCTCCTGCACACCTCAACCTCCCTCCCATCCTGCCAGGTTAGAGCGAACTGCTCCATCCCAGAGGGGTTGATTATTCCTGGCTAATCACAGATCCATGACCCTCAGCCATCTCCGAGATCACCTCGTGGTCCCCCCCTTGCAGCCTGGGGTAACCTCCCATGGGCACCCACTTGTCTCCCTTTAACTTCCCCCAGCGCTGCCAGCCGTGACCTGGGGCTGGCGGGGACACACAGACCGAGTGACCCAGAGCACAAACTCTCCTCCTTTCCTCCTCCACCTACTCCGACCTCGGCTTGACAACAACTCAGCGCAACGCGGAACAGGCGGACAAAGAGCGGGGATGGCAGTGCATCCTCTTATCATCAGGAGGAGCAGGAAAAATCAGTCCGTTCACTTCTGATAAGCTGTTTGGTGACAGCAGCCCCGCAGGTGAGTCACCTGCGGTGGCAGATGCTCGGGAGATTACCGCAGGTGATGGTGCTGCTGATAGACCGGTGTTGTATTACAATACAAACCAGAATTCCTGTTTCACAACTCCCCTTGTGGGTTTTAAGGAGGGCCGGGGCGGTCCTGCCCCAGAGTGAGCGCGGCGTGGGCTCAGCGCGCAGGGCTGCGGGAGCATCGCCGGCTCCAGGGCACCGGGGGCAGCCGCAGCCCCCCTGTGTCCCTCCTTGGGGACATTTGCCTGGTTTCCGCGGGCGGAAGGACCACGCCGGAGCTGGATGGACATGGTGAGTCGCTGGCAGCGCTGCCCCAAGCCCCCGGGACGGGCACCAGCCCCCTGCACACCCCGTGCCCGGCCCGGAGCGGTGCTGAGGGGATGGGGCAGCCCAAGCACAAGCAGCTGCTGCTCCCCGGCCCTGGCAGCAGCCAAGGAAGGGTTTTCCCCCTGTTCCTCACACCCCTCCGTGGCTGGACACGGCACTTGGGCACCCCCCAAGAGCTCTCGCTCCCGCATTTCTGGGGCTGCCTTTCCCTCTCCCGGCCCGGGGAGCAGGCAAGCAAGGCAGTGCCCCCATGCCAAGGGGAACAGGATCTTCTGAAGGGTCTTATCCCACTCCTGGGCCCCGCCTGGGTGAGAGCCAGGCCCTCCCAGCCCCCAGCTCAGCTCCCACCTCGGCAGTGCCGGTCCCTCTGCTCGGCACAGGGGACACACCTGCAGCGCCCTGCGCAAGAAAAGCCACGGCCACCAAACCCCAGCCTGGCATGCAGTCCCTCCCTGGGAGGGAGACACTTCCCGAGAGGGCAGACACGTACGACCAAGCTCGCTCGGGACTGCAAAACCCTCCAGCAGCAGCACACCGGGACATCCGCCCCTCCAAGGTGGGGAACTCGCTCCCTGCGATGTCTTCACACCCCCATGGGTTAAACCCCCGCCGACAAGGAGGCACCCTCGGAATCTGATCACCCTGAGGATCTTGGTTTGGAGAAGGAACGTCCCACCTGCTCCTGAGGGAGGGACGGAGCCCAGCTCAGCACACCCTGCAGCCCCCCAGCACGGATGAGGAGGCTCCTCAGAAATCCACATCTCTCGGGCTGGCACTCGCGCAGCTGGAGCCTGGAATGGCCCTGGTGACATGAGGCACTCCGAGGAGAACACAGCAAGGGAGCTCAATTAGTTACGGTAGCATTGAATTCTGCAGGACACCATGTGCCTCCACGCAGGAGCAGGCACGGCCCTTGGGTTTAACCCAAAATGCAGCTCTTGCTCATAGTGTGGGTTTGAGAGGGGTCACAGAGAGGCAGCCCCAAGCTGTGAATCCCTTTGAAACAGAAGAGACTCATGGACTGAAGAAAATGCAAAATAATCCCCCCAAAAACTCCAAAAATCACCCATCTCATCTGCATCCACACCAGACCTGGTGCCTCGCAGAGGAGCCCAGCAGTGGGTGACACGATGGGGACAAGTATGGGCAGTGTGGGGACAGAGTGGCAGCTGTGCTGCTGGAGAGGGGCCTGGAGGATCCATCAGGGCCTGGCACCGTTCCCGCAGGGAACCGTTAGGATCCCATTATCCAGGAGGTGCCCGGCCCAGGCCCGTGGTGACACAGGAGGTCAGCATGAGGAAGGACTGGCCCCACGTGCCCTGGGCTGCCTGTGCTGGCAGAGGTTGGTGCAGCCTCACAAAATTCCCAGGCTCCGGGAGCTCTTCCCTGCTCCGCAGAGGAGTGGCTGGGGAAGGGCAGCCGAGGTGGGAGATGCAGGAGCCAGGTTCCACTCCCCATCCTCCCCTCCTGCTCCCAGCCACCAGGAAAGAGGCTCTGCACCCCAGCAGAGAGCAGAGCCTGTGCAGGGGTGGGGAATTTGGCACGAGCTGCCCACACTCCAGCTGAGCCTGGCTTTGGGAGAAAGGCTGCTGGCATTTCCTCAAAGAGCCAGACACCAACGTGCTGGGACACAGCCACAAGGCACCAGGCAGGATCCAGTCCTCCCCTGCACAGGTCACTTCTTGTTCCCAAAACCAGCAGCCCGAGCAGTGCTGTAGGGACACGACAGGGAGGCAACACTTCCACAAAGCCAGCCTGCCTTTGTGAGCTCACCCGGGGGGGTAATGGCTTGGCACTTGCTGTAAAATCCTGCTGGAAGTGTGTGTGCATGGCTAAACATGCCCTGGCACAGCGACTCGAGCAGGGAGGGCTCACCTCTCCTCTGACCTTGGCACACAGCCCCCTTCAGCTGTGCCACATGCCCAGTGCCCCCACCTTGCCCTGCCAAGTCCCAGCCTCCGAGCCCTGGGGTGACACGGGGACCTCTGCTCTCATTTGGTGTGACAGTCACCATCACCTCCAGACCTGTGCTGCTCTTGAAGCTCAGCAGTTGGAGCAAAGGCTTCCAAAGCCCAAACCCTCCTGGATCTGTGGGTTTATCACAGTGGGTTCAACCTTCCCCGCCTCTGTTCATGCAAAAATCTTGTCCTACCTGTGGTGGCAGAGTCCAGAAGCAACAGCAGAAGAGAAGAGCTCACTGTGGCTGGCAGGGCATGGAAGGGACCAGGCTCAGTGGAGCAGGAACACCTTTCCAAAGGGCTGCTCTGTGGCACGGCACAACCATGGCTGGAAAACACGGAGCAGACACCTTCAGTGCCCACCTGAACCCTCCCAAAGGGGCTCCAGGCTTCAGCCCACCCACCGAGCACGGGCTCACAGCACCTGCCCTCCCATGGCTGGGGGTTTCTCCCACAAGGAATTGTTCCAGGAGGATAATTTGGAGGAACTCAAGCGGGTCGACGCCTGAGTCATCCCCACTGCAGCCCTGGCTGTGTTTACCCCGTGTCCTAGCAGCGGCACAGCCCGCCCTCCCTCCCTCCCTGCCCTGGGAGTGCTGGTTCCCCTGGCTCGGGCTGGTTCTGCAGCACTTGGGCTGTGCCACCTCGGTTCTGACCCTACTGAAGACACAACCCCCGTCGTGACACACCTGTGTGCCACAGCCCCGCAGGCGTGTGTGTTTTGACTCAGGGTTTCTCTGCACACCAGAAAGAGCCTCTTTTGCAACATCTGTGAGTTTTTAAGCCTCTGATGTGTTAATGACAGTAAATCTACACCACTGAGAGCCAGTTACTGGAATTGCACAGGTGGTGCTTATGGGAACAAGGTAGTGGTGACCCTGGATGACCGCAGGGCCGGGTGTTGTCACGACAGGACAAGCCACCCCCATTCCCAGCAGCTCTAAAGCCACCTCAGGGGGAGGTTGAGGCAGCTGCCCTGCTCATCCCCGGGCTGGGAGCTCACCACGGGGCCAACTACCCTCACTGCAGCTGCCCCTCCTACCTTCCAGCTGCTTTTTGCCTGTGGTTTCAGCTCATCACTGAGCTTTTCCTCTCTGCTTTGCAGGACTCGGCCTCGGAGCGCCTCAATGGCAGAGGTAACCCCGGTGGGAGCAGGGGGACATGAGTGGTGCCAGGCCGAGCCCGGCCATGCAGGGCCACGCTCCTCTGTGTTACAGGTCCCTGCATGAGACCCAAATCCTCCAGGACATCAGAGTCCTTCAAGAGGGTCGGGATCCTCGTCCTGGCCGTGGTGCTCACCCTCGCCTGCCTGGTCGCCATCGGGTTCCTGGGTACAGCTCCTGATCTCTCTCCCCCTCCTTCCCCAAGCTCAGCAGACACAGACCCAGCTCCTTGCTGCTCCCCCCGTGCCAGCCTCGAGCCTGCCCAGGAGCTGGGGCTCTGCACTGAGCCCCCCTCTCCCTCCAGTGAAGATTTACCTGGACCATCACTACCTGTTCTGCAAGCAGCCCCTGAAGCTGGTGCCTCTGAAGCAGGTGTGTGATGGACAGCTGGACTGTCTGCAGGGTGAGGACGAGGCCAACTGTCCCAAGCGAGTCCCCGAGGGGCCACCAGCCGGGGGTGAGTGCAGGACACCCCGCCAGGGCTCTGGGGGCTGGGCTGCTGCGGCCACCCCGTGCCAAATCCGACTTTGTGTCTGCCTCCAGCCCGTGTTTCCAAAGACAGATCCATCCTGCAGGTGCTCAACAGCCGCACTGGAGCCTGGTCCTGTGTGTGCCACGAGCTCTTCACCCAGGAGCTGGCCAGAGCTGCCTGTGAGCAGATGGGCTACAGCAGGTACCCGGCTGCTTCCCCCTCCTTCCCCTTCCCTTCTCCTCAAAAGCTCTTCTGGAGTGGGGCTCTGCTTCTCTGTGAAGCACTGGAGCTCTGCACTAGTGGTTTCTGTCCATCCCCAGCATGCAGAGCTCTCTGTGAGTCCCCAGGAGCTGCCTCAGAGACCTGGCAGCCTCCCGTGAGAGCAGGGTGCTGTGCCCTGCTCTGCCTCCCTCCCCCTCACCTGCAGCCCAGCTCNGCTTGGAGCCCTGGAAGCCTCCCGTGAGAGCAGGGTTCTGTGCCCTGCTGTGCCACAGCCCACGGGCACCCTGCCCTGCTCCTGCTCCGCCTCCATCCCCCTCACCTGCAGCCCAGCTCACTCCCTGCCAACACAGCTCACCTGGGGAGGGAGGCTCAGGGCCCTGCACTTCCCTTTTAAGATGGGTTCTGGTGTTTGAGCCACCATAGGAGCCCGAACTGAGTCAAACCTGGCGTTTTCCAGGCCCAAAAAGTCAGTGATTGAGGCTTTGAACACAGATCCCAAATGTCACAATAGCAAGGACCCCCCTGAGTTCTCCCAGAGCCACCTGCTCACTTCTCTGCAGGGCAGGGAACACTCTCCCTCCTTCAGCTGCTCCTGTCCCTGGGCTCATCATCCCGGCCCTCCAGGGTTGTGACATCCCCACTGCGGCATCCCTGTCCCACGGAAGCCCCTTTTCCCTATGGGATCCAGGCTCCCAAGGTGCTGAGGCACCAGTGCCCGTCCTCCCCCACCCCTGAAGCCCTTTCCCCCAATGCCTTCCAGCACCCCAACCTTCCATGGTGTGGAGGTGAGCGCAGGGCAGCCGCTGCCTCCCCGTGAGGTCGTGCTGAGCAACGGGAGCCTCCAGGTGCTTGAGCCAGGCAGGTGAGTGGGGACAGTGCAGACCCTGAGCAGGAGCCTGCAGTGCCTGGCAGAGGAGCCAGATCCAGCTCTTTCCCTTCCTCTTGCAGAAAATGCCTCTCAGGGCTGGTTGTGGCACTCTTCTGTTCCAGTAAGTACCATGGTGGTGGCTGGACCTTTTGGATGCTGGGGCCTCATCCTGCTCCATCTCCTCACTCCTGGCACAGCCCTGTGGGAGCGTGGCTCCATCCCAAGCCCGTTCCACAGTGTTTGCACGAGGAAAGATGGCTTTAATTACTGCTAACCTCGTTAAGCCAGCACAAACCTCCCAGAAACCAAACACCTAAGGGAGGCTTACCCAGCTGCCTGCATGGGTTTACCTCTACCAGCTAATTACCCTGATTAAACTAATTACCCCCGGGGGGGCTGGACCCTTCCAGGATGAGGGGTGACAGCAGCACTGTGGGGATGAGGCACCCTGGCTGCACTCCTGTCCCTGGGAGCTCTGTTTGTGCCATCCCCCGTGTCCCAGCACACTGTCCCCTCACAGACTGCGGGCAGAGTGTGAGGACACCGCGGGTGCTGGGGGGCAGCCCGGCTGCCATCGAGGCGTGGCCCTGGCAGGTGAGCCTGCAGTACAGGAAGGAGCACATCTGCGGGGGCAGCATCATCGGGCCCGGCTGGGTGCTGACGGCCGCGCACTGCTTCAAGTGAGTGGGCACCTCCCCGCTGGGTCTGAGCCGCTCAATTGTCCTGTAATTAACAGTTTGCACAGGGCTCTGTGCCCGTCTCTGAGGGGGGGACGAGCGGTGACAGCGCTGTCTGTGTGCAGGAACAACCCCATCATCCAGAACTGGCGTGTGAAGGCTGGCTCTGACCTCCTGTCGGGTCCTGCCACCCTCGCCGTGGAGAAGGTGTTCCTGGCCGAGGTGACACCTGCGTCCCCCAAGGACAATGACATCGCCCTGGTGAAGCTGCGCTCCCCCGTGCACGACTCAGGTGAGCCTGGTGAAGCCCTGTTTTGTGGCAGGAGTCACCAGTGTCCCCTGATGGCACTGAGCTGGGATGGTGACACTCTGCATGGCAGCGTTCCATGGGCACCGAGTGTTGGAGTAGGGACTGGGGTGCCCAGCTGGTGGCTGTGCCCAGCCAGTCCAGGCCCTTTCCCTGTGAGCCCCCCTCACATCTCCTTTCCAGACAGCACCAGGCCCATCTGCCTGCCCTATTTTGATGAGGAGCTGGTGCCGGGCACACCCCTGTGGGTGATCGGCTGGGGCTACACAGAGGAGCACGGTGAGTGGCACAGCCTGAGGGTGACAGGGACAAGGCAGAGCCCTCCCAGCACTGCTGGCAGGAGCAGAGGGGCCGGGGTGTCCCTCTGAGAGGCCGTGTGTCACCCAGGGAAACTGTCGGAGCGCCTGCAGCAGGCTGAGGTGGAGCTCATCGACGAGCAGAGCTGCAACCTGGCCGCCTACCACGGCGATGTCACCGACAGGATGCTGTGTGCCGGCCTGCCCCAGGGCGGCGTGGACACCTGCCAGGTGGGCACTTGGGCTGGACACGGGGCTGGGCGGGTCCGTGCCCATCCATGACACGGCTCCTTTGAGGGAAGAGCTGTTTTGGGAACGGCTGCTGTCACTCTGCGGGGCCATCCTGAGGGTGTGTCCTTCCCAGGGGGACAGCGGCGGGCCCCTCCTGTACTCGGGTGGGCACTGGCAGGTCGTGGGCATCGTCAGCTGGGGCCAGGGCTGCGGCACCCCCAGCACACCCGGCGTCTACACCAGCGTCCGTGCCTACCTCGACTGGATCTCCACCGTGCGCAGGGTCAGTACCTCCTTAAGGACACAGCTCCTTCCCTCCTGCTTTTGGCTGCCCTTCCAAAGCTTTCAATTCCCTCTGTGCCTCTCTCTCCTCGCAGATGGAGCTCTGAGACCTGCCGGAACAGGTCGCTCCTCGCCCCGAGCCTCCCTTCCCATCCCTCTGCCCTTGCTCTGGCAGCAACAGGGACATGGATCTCCAGCCACGGAAGGTCAGCAGAGGCTCCCAAACCCTCGCTGGCAGCCGTGATTTAGGGTGCCAGAGCCCAGCCAAGGAGGCAAAGGGTGACTCGCTGTGATGGCCACTGATCCTGTGAAGGAATCTCACTGGCTCAAACTCCCTTCCGGAGAAAGATTAATTTATTGCCCTGTGCTGACCCCGCTGTGGCAGGACGGCTCCTGGGGGGCCAAGCTGCTGTCAGCTCTCCTGTTGTACAGAGAGAAAAGATGTTTGTGCTTTAGAGCATCCCCCTTGTTGCATTAAAGGAAAATTTGTTTTTTCACACAGCCTCCCGAGCCTCTGTCCTGCTTCCTCACGGGATTATTTTTACCCAGTCCCCCCTCAGACCTAAACAGACACCCACAGCAACCCCAAACCACGGCGAGTTTCTCTAGTAAACGTAAACTTTATTTCATTCAAGGCAAAGCTAACTAAACCTCTACAGTGCAAAGATGTGCTGTAAGTCATCACACAGCCCGGCGCACCCCCCCTGTGCTTACACGCAGGTTCCTCCCACGCAGCTTCACCTTTGTTTGCTTGGACACACACGTGTCTGTGGCAGCACACACCCCCTCCCCGAAATTCCCCAAAAAAAAGCCTCTGCAGCCCCTCCCCAAAGCCCTGGCAGCAGCAGGGACCCCGCCGGTGCTGGCACACGCCCCCGAGGCAGCCTGCTCCCCCGGGACACCCGTGTGCAGTGCTCCTAAAACCACTCGCGTGGACTTTTCCCGTCAAGCCAGAGGAGTAATCCATGCATAGTGCAGCATTGCATATCCGGCAGCAAGTGGAGCTGCGTCCACGCGCCGGCTAAAAAAGGCCAACAGGTTAGGACAGCTAAAAATAGTTCTTTAAAAAAAACTCCCTTCCTCGCCTCGCTGTCCTCCCCCGCGGGAGGGCTCCTCCAAGGACGGGCCGGGGGTCTCTCGGGGTGACTGGGAGGTCTCACGCCTCCTCCCGGGCTCTCGCAGGTGGCGGCGGCGTGTCACAACACCTGGCACCAGAGCGCCTTCCACCCCGGGACTGCGGCAGAGCCGTGCAGGGCACCTCACGCCTCCTGGGAGGTAGCTCAGACACCGTCCCCGCCTTACAGATGGGGACACTGAAGCACGGAGAGGTCAAGGGATTGGCCTGAGGGTCCCACAGACCCTCGGAGAGAAGATCAAGGTCCTGACTCCCGCTTGCCTGCCTAACCAACAGCCAAGGGCACCTGCCTGGTGCCAGTACCCGTCCCCTGTCCCAAGCACATGGCCATGCTCCAAAGGGTGGCCCCAAGCCCAGCCTGGGGTGACCAGCCCACTGTGCACCAGCATCTCCAGAGAAAGTAGCACCCAGCCTTTTCTTGTTCACCTTGGCCACCAAATCCTCGCCTTGGCCACCAAATCCTCGCCTCCCTCCCACTCCAGCTCTTCTGCCAGAGCACAAGCCCCCACAACAAATTGTGGCTCAGCTGTGAATCCCGCTTTACTGTGGGGACAGGGGAGCTGCCCGTCCTGCAGCCTCACTGTCAGACACCCACAAATTGGAGAAATAGGGAACAAATCACATTTTAAAGGAAATTGTCAACCTCAGTTGTCACTCACTCACTTCTTGTCTCACACCCTTGCGAGTCCACTCACAAAGATCCCCTGGCTTTCTGCAGCACGCCTCATCCCAGAGCACTTCACTGTCACAGCCGAGGAAACCTCACACCCACCCCGTGAGGTAGAGCAGTATTATTGTCCCCATTTTACAGATGGGGAAACTGAGGCATGGAGAGGCAGAGCAACTTGCCCAGGGTTGCCCAGCGGGCTGGTGGCACAGCTCCGGCCCGGCTCCCCTCGCCAGGACTCGGCTGTGCTCCCTCCCTGCATGGCCGTGGATGCCACGGCGAAAGGGAAACGCAATTGGCTGCTTTCCCCCTGGAATCTCCTACAAAAACATCCACGGAACGAGCTCAGCCTTGGCACCAGCATCAAAAGCATCGCTGCTGCGAGCGCCGAGCTCCAGAGCGAGGGGAGGGGGCAGCGCAAAGCCAGGAGCTCTCCCGGGGTGGCTGCCTGGGGAGAAGCCCCTCTGCCCCCAGGGATGGCCCTGCGCGGGGACAAAGCCAGGGTGAAAAGTGGCACCTCACCCCATCCCGGGCCAGCAGCGACCCTGGGACACGGCCAGCACCCTCCAGCCCCGCTGTGGGAGGCACCGAGGCACAGCCGGGGGCCTGTCACTGATTTGGGTTCTCCAGTGTGCTTATCACAGCCTTGCTCCCTCCCGGCCTCCTGTGCCTCTCCATCTGCACGGCCAGCTCTGAGCATCCCTGCCCTGCTCCAGAAACCTTCTGGATGCAGCTCCCAGCACCTCAGCTCCGCACCGCCAGCACCCAGGGTGCACGCCGGGACCCCCGGTGCCCAGCACCCGACCCCGACCCCTGCCCTGCCTGCCCGGCACCCTCTCGGGTGTGCTCAGAGCGGAGCCGGCGGCTCCCTCTGCCCCAGCAGCCTCCCAGTCCGAGTCCGCGAGAAGCTCCCAGTCCCCCCGGCAGCCGCAGCCCTGTCCGAGAAGCAGTGCAGGTTGCAGGCACGTGTGTAATAGAAACATGTCTCAAGCGCTGGCAGTTCGGAAAGAAAACAAAAGGGGAAGGCTCGTCCCGTGCCCGGGCTCCCGCGGCGGAGCGGGGCGGGCGCGGGGCGCCGCTGCTTCGTTCATGCCTTTGGTGGTGCTTTTTGTTCCGCCTTGGAGCCAGCCAGGCCGTTCTCGGTGTTGTCGTTCCCTGACGAACTCACCAGACACTCCTTCCTGCACAGGCAGAGCACACGGGCAGCTGGCAGCACCCCCCCGACCCCTGCCCCGCTCACCGCGACCCCACGGCAACATCCCCGCACTCACTTCCCATCCTGCGTCTTCTTGATGATGAACAGGACCACCCTCTTGATGAGCATGAAGAGGATGAGGAGGCCAATGAGCCCCCCCACCACGCCCACGATGATGAGTGTCACAGTGTTGTCTGTCTTCTCCACTGCGGGAGAGAAGGTGCTGAGGGGGCTCCGGAGGGGAGCAGGGAGCTCCCAGCTGCACATCCCACCCCAAAATCCCATAACCTGCTCCACCCGAGGCTTCCAGGGATGCCAACACCACCACAACAGTGAGCTGTTGGCATTTCCACCAGCCCAGCGCCGCTGCACTCACTCTTATGGACCACGGTGAGGAAGATGGTGGCGTTGTGCTGGGCGTTCTTCTCCTTGGGGTTCTTGACGTGGCAGGTGTACTTGCCAGCATCGCTGAACTCCACGCTGTTCAGCACGATGGAGATGTTGTTGTCCTTCTTGGTGGTGGAGCCGACAAACTCCACCCGCGGGTTGTGCCAGATGAGGGTGGGCTCCGTGGCTTTGTTCTTTATCTTGCCGTGGTAAATCTGCAGAGGCAGAGGGGCAGGGTGAGGGAAAGGCTCACGTTCTCCTGATGGTGCCCAGACCCAGCCCTGCACACACACAAACAACCCCACCAAATGTCCCATCACACCCCATTAAAGCAAGAATGGCCATGGAGAGGAACCTGATGCTAGGAGAGCAACAGGTCTGACCTGCCCTGAAATGATGGAACAGACCATGCAAAAAATGAGAGATCCCCAGAGAAAGTGAGCTCCTTTGCTGGCCAGAACTGCTCCAAATCAGCCCTCCTGCTGAAGAATTGAGGAGACAAAAATTCCCAGCAGGAAGCAAATCTGTGCAGAACCTTTCATATTTCAGAGCAAGCAAAGGAGGGGGAAATGAACCATATTTTGCCCTAAGTGCAGATTTACACCTGAATAGCCAGTTTATGGAAACAAATGAGCCTGTGGGCAGCAGCAAATCTAGAACAGCTTTGTTCTGAGGTATTTGAGTCACCCTATTTGCACAGCCTTGTCCCCCCCAGAGCTGGTGACACTCAGAGAGAAGAGCATACTGCACGAGGAGAAAGAGAACTGTGAGAACCACAGTGCCAAGCCACACTGGGGGAGCACAACAGGACCTGCCAGGAAAGCAGGGGCAGAGCCCAGAGAGCCACCCACCAGCTCTGTCGAGTTGAAATACCATGTGAAGACCAGGTCCTGGAAGCCTATGCAGGTGGTGAAGGTGCAGGGCAGCAGGACGTTGGAGTTATTCAGAGCTGTCACCGTGTTGGTCTTGCCCACCGACACCTCCAAGGCGAAGGCGATGGCGAAGATGTGCAAACCTGGCAGGAGAGGGGAGGGGAGAGTGAGGCCAAGGCTTTGTTACCCCTCATCCCCTTTGGCTGCCATGGCAGGAGCAAAGGCGCCTGTCCCCAGCCCTAGAATGGCTCGGTGACAGAGGGGACCTGATCCTGCAGCAGCTGGGGCTGGGTCACCGCAGAGACAGCTCGGGCTCAAAGGGAACCAGAATATCCCCACGAATAAAGCGCGCAAATGAGAGCCCTGATTTGCATGTTATCCACAGGCCTCCTGCTAGACCTTAAAGGGGGAGAAAAAAGCCAAGGCGAAGCAGAGCTCTGTTCTTCAGGCGGGAGCTGGAGCAGTAATTAGCGTGGCTGTCCTGGCCGCCTGCCACCCGCTTGCCCTCCCCCAGCCCTGCCTGGCCCTCTGGAGCAGCCCCCTCACGCCCAGCAGCGAGAGCCCCGGCTCCCCCTGGAGCTGCCAGATGACCTTCAAACTGCAGGATGCAGCTCTCCTGCTCCTCGCCTCCCTGTGAGCAGGGAGAGAGGAGCAGGTAGGAGCCCCGCTGCAGTCAGACACTCCTGGGGTGCAGGACTGGCATTGGGCTGGGCTGGACCGCCGCTGTCCCCACAGATCCTGTCTGGGCTCACAGGGATGCTCTGGTCCTGGCCAGAGGAGCAGCCCCGCTCCCCATCCCCATCCCAGCACGGCCCCGTCCCGTTTGCGTGATGTGGCGTGGCGAAGATGTGACACAGCTCAGCAAAGCACTGTCCTCCCTTTTCCCAGACCTCAGCCACCCCTGCAGAGCTTTCCCTGGGCACAAAATCCAGGGGACACAGCTTTTGCCACAGCTACAAGGCGATCCCCAGCTGCCCCAACACCTCAACTCGGACACGCTGCCCTCAGCCTGGGACTTGCCTCTCTCTGCAGCCGCCTCAGCTGCTGATTTATTCTCCCACACAAGCCGGTGCTAACAACTCCCCAGGCACGTCGCAGCCGGAGCCAAGCCCGAGAGCCCTGCATCCTGGGCTCCGGGCCCTGCTGCAGTGCTGCATTGCAAGCACTGCAGGCGAGGAGTTATTTAACTTTACACAGAAGCGCTCCTCATTTTGCTCGAGAGGCCGGAGCTAACATCAGGGAGTGGTTCCCAGCAGATGGAATCTCCTGCAGCTGTCAGGCTCCTAGAGCAGCCCTGGGGATGTTACAGAGGGGACTTCACAGGCAGGAGTGTCCCAGGGGACAGGAGTTGTCCCCCTGGAGCAGGAGTTGGCTGAGGGATGCCTGGCTCTGCAGGTAGATCTGAGCCTGCAGCGTGCTGCAAGCGGACACTCACTCACAGGAAAGATGATTCCTTGCAGCTGGTAACACTTTAAAACCTGTCTGCCACCCTTAGAATGTAATCTGAATTGACTGTGTGGGGTAAATCGAGGCTGACCTTGCTCCTGTCATCCTGTGCTCTCCGGAAGACAAAATTGATATGTTACCACTAAATAAAGCACCGAGGAAAACACGCTGGGGGAGCGCTGACAGAACCTGCCACACATCAGCTCCCAGCACTGCTTTTCCACACCCTCCCAAAACTGCTGCTCATTGCACCAGACCCCCAACCTTCAGGGCCGCACCCCTGGGGGCTCCAGGCTCCCCTCCATGCCTGCAGGCACCAGCGTTTCCCAAGAGACAGCCCAGGGAAGCAGGGAGCAGCCACTCCTGCTGCTGCCAGAGCCTTGGCTTCCTCTGCTTTGCTCTTTGCCCCCCAGAGTGTGGGGGCTCGCTGGGCACTGTGCTCACCCCGGGCTGCTATCTGTGGGAAAGCTGCTCCAGAAAAACTTTCACTGCCCATAAAAGTCAGCGTGACATCCTGGCGCAGGCAGCAAACCATGCCTGGCAGTCTGGCCGGGCTCCTCTCCAGCGGGGTTCAAAGAGAGGAGCTCCCTGGCCAGCCCGAAGCCAGGCCCGGTGTGCTCTGGGACAGGACACACGGCCCTCACCTCTCCTGTGGAAGGGGCTGTGCTGCAGCCCCGTGCTGCAGCCAGGAGCTCGCTGCCACTCCCTGCACGGAGCCGGCATCCCCAAAACCTGCAGACGCAAGAGACCCGCCCTGCGCTGCCCTGCCCGCCGCCCTCGCCAGCTCCCAGCCCGCCTGAGCGACTTGTGGGAGCAGGTTCCCACCTCCACGCCCTGGATCCCAGACCCCCGAGTGGTCTCAAGCACCTCTGAGTCTCTCCTACCACCCCACTGCCAGCTCAGGTGCCGGCACCCAAATCTTGCAGGGGCTCAGGTACTTACATGCTTTTTTGCGACTCCAGCATCCTTTAACTTAAGAACTTTGCCCTCTAAAACGCCTCCCACGGGAGTGCCCCAGCAGCAAGCGCTGCACAGCCAGCCCTCGGTTCCAGGCTGGCACGGGGATGACCCACGGGAGCGGGAGTGCAGCGGGTGCGTGAGGCTGGATGCAGGTGTCCGGAGCCTGCCCCAGGTGTGCAGCGGGGAGGGAACGGCTGCCAGCCCCTCCCTGCACCCTGTGGCGGGGGGATCTCGGGCATCCCTGGACACGGGGCTGGGCGTCATGCTGCAAGCAGCGGCCCTGCAGCGCGGGTCGGTCCCCGCGCCGGGGACAACAAGCACATGCGAACGGTCGTTGTACCAAACGAACTGTAAGACAATGACCTGTCGGCGGGCGTGCTGGCGCTGAAGCAGTGCATGGCCTCCCCGCGGCCATCCCCCGGTCCCGGGCAGGCAGGCAGCGCGGTCCCCGCTCGCCGGGCAGCGCAGGAGCGGGGCAAAGCGGGGTGCAGCCGCAGTGCTCGCAGGAGAAGCGCTGGCGACGGGAGCGCCGGTGCGGGCAGGGCAGGGGCTGGAGCCGGGACTTCGGAGCTGGTGCTCGGCTGCGAAGTCACCTTGGCCAAGTGACTTATCCCCGGCGCTCCGGACCGTCCGTCTGCAGAGCGGAGAGCGGCGTTAGCGCCCGCGGGCGGCATCCCCGGGCGGCCGGGCGGGGTGCGGGGGCTGGGAGCGGAGCGGGGACCCCCGCCTCGGGCTGCCGCGGGTCCCCGGGG
>VZTB01004490.1:34382-48397 GCA_013397245.1 Thryothorus ludovicianus
GCTCCTCCGCGCTCCTCCGCATCCCCCCGCTCATCCCCCCGCGCACCCGCCCGCCCGGGGGACCGGGGACAGCTCCCTTGCCCAGGGCAGTGACGGTCCCCCTGTGCTCGGCACTGATGAAGCCACATCCCGAATCCTGGGCGCAGTTTTGGGCCCCTCGAAAGAAGGACGTGGAGGTGCTGGAGTGTGTCCAGAAAAGGGGCTGGAGAACCAGCCGGATGAGGAGAGGCCGTGGGAGCTGGGAGGGTTAAACCGGAGAAAAGAAGGCTCGAGGGGACCTTCTCCCTTCTCAACTCCCTGACAGGAGGGTGGAGCCAGGTGGGGGTCGGGCTTTTCTCCCAGGTAGCAAATGACAGGACAAAAGGAAACGGCCTCAAGCTGTGCCAGGGGAGGTTTAGATTGGATATTAGGGTAGATTTTTTCTCTGAAAGGGTTGTCCAGCTCTGGCACAGGCTGCCCAGGGCAGTGGTGGAGTCACCAACCCTGGAAGAGTTCAAAAAACTCATGGCTGTGGCACTTGGGGACATGGTTTAGTGACGGCCTTGGCAGTGCTGGGTTAATAGCTGGATTTGATCTCAGATGTTTTATCCAACCTCGGCGATTCTGTGGTGGCCGGGAAACACTGGGTTTCCACCTTGGGAAGAGACCAAAGTGCCACTAAGGCCGGTGGCTTCTCAAGACAATGAAAGAGGACAAGGCTGGGGCTCACCTCTCATTTGGGGCACCTCAGCAGTGTGACACCAGGTGTCCCTGCCCTCCATCCCCAAGGCAGACACCAGACACAGGTGGCATGCAAAGCCAGACCCCGATGGCTGCAGAGGGACCAGCCCAGCACCAAAGGGAACACTCCGAGAACTTACTTTTCTCACCGTGATCTTGTTCCGGGGTAATTGGCTGCACAGAAGTCCTTGGCACAGCAACCTTTCCCTCGCTGGAGCATCCATTAGGCCTGCCCTCGGCACGCCGCATCCCAAAGGCTGCTCCTAATGGAAGCCCCCGGGGCGGGGTGTGGGCAGGCAGAGCTTCACCTCGGTGCCCGGGCCCATTAGACAGCGAGCCCTGCGCAGGGAGCAGCGTTTGCGGGAGGTGACGCATCCCCAAACAGCCATGGCGGGAAGGGGAGGAGGTGCTGCCGCACTCCTGGAGCAGGAGCGGCGCTGACTTTTCTCTGGGCTGCGGTGACACAGGGCGCACGTCCTGGCAAAGCTCACCCCGGGGACCAGGCGTGGCTTCCCCGAACCGGATCGATTGGGTTTTGAGTGAGAGCAGCTCACCTGCAGGGATGCTGCCTGCGTGTGTGAGGTGCCACAGCCCGTCACCTTCAGGGCGCGTTAAGGCTCCTCATCCCCACCCCTCTGCAGCTCTCCTGGCCGGCAGCACTGAGCAGCAGAGAGGAGGGAAAGCAGGAGGCTTTGCAGGGCACGGGGACATCCCAGGGGAGCCGGAGAGGATGCCAGCAGTGCCTGTGGGTTGAGGCGTTAGGGCTGCAGAGCTGGCAAGAGAGGCAGGAAAAATACAGGCGGAGCGGGCAGGGCAGCGCTGGCAGCCGGCGCTGCGGGAGCGGCGTGCACGGCTCTGCTGATGCAGCAGAAGGTGCCTTGGCGGGCGGCTGGGATGGATTCAGGGAGGGGATGGATTCAGGGAGGGGATGGATTCAGGGAGGGGATGGATTCAGGGAGCTGATGGATACAGCAAGGGGAGCAGAGCCGCAGGCGCTGCGTGGAGACGGGAGGAGGAGCGCAGCGTTTGCTGGAGCATCACTAATTGTGGGAGGACAGGCAGAGAGACCCGAGGGGGTGCAGGGACCACTGTCACCCCTGCAGGGGGGTCCTGGTTAATGCTGGGGCCAGAGGCACAGGTGAGTTCGAGGCCAGCATCCAGCACACAGGACATGCAGCAGTGGGGACCCGGGACAGGAGCACCCCTACCCTGGTGCAGGGGAAGGTGTGGAGGGGCCCCTCCTGGGATGCTCAGGTGCCTGCCGAGTTTGCTTGCATTTGGGATGCATTTGGCTAAACTGCAGCTTAGAATCTTGCCAGCAGAGCCCTGAATTCTCCGGGAGCAGGAAGGCTGGGAAACCTGGCTGCAAGGGCTGGCCACTAAATATGACAGAGCTGCTGTGGGCACTGGCACAAACGAGGTGCACTTGGCAAGAGGGCACCCAACTTATTCCATGCTGACATGGCCCTGCAGCCACGTGTCCCTGCTGAGCATCCCTGCAGAGGTGACAGCCCGGCATCCCTGTGCCCTCTCCCCGGCACACCCGGGGCAGCTGTGCCCACGCAGCCCCGGGGCTGGGACAGGGACGCTGGCTGTCACCAGCGCCTGATGGAGCTGTCACACTTGGCAGCTCCAGCCGGTCTCCTCGGCCGACTGATCCCGTGAGACATCTGCCACTGCCGCGGGCCTGGCCAGGGCTCTGCTGTGCCCCCGCCCGTGCCGTGGCCGGGAAGGGCAGTGGCAGCAGCTGCCCGGGGGTTTCGGTGAACGCAGATGTCCAGCGTGGGATCCGGGATTCCTGCGGCTCAGCGGAAGCTTGTTCTGCTGAGCCCAGCGCCAGGCTGCTGCCTCTGGTTTCAGAGCACCCTGTGCTGGGACACTGTCACCTCCCTGGGGGACAGGAAGGAGGGCTCAGGGGCGCTGCCAGCTGGCTCACGGCCTGCCGCGGGGCACAGCAGCTGCTTGTGTACCCTCAGTCCCTCTCACCTTGCACTGGCGGAGTTGGGAGGGTTAAAATGCCAGACTGCTGCTCTCCGAGGAGGGTTCCTGCCTCCCTCCACGTGGGTACCGAGCAGGTAGGGCTGAGCAGAGCAGTTGGGCTGCAGCTCCCAGCTGAAAGCAGCAGGCGCAGCGCTGGCCCCGGCTGCCCTGGAGCATCCTGCCAGGGGCTGCCCTGGAGGACAGTGCCAGCCTCCCAAACCTCCCCGAGCCACACGATGCTGTGCTCCCGGACCTGGAGCAGGCAGAGCCCTCCTGCCCATGGAGGGGGAGGAGGAGGTGGCAACGCCGGAGCAGAGCTTCCCATCAGCACCTTATATTTACTGCAAGGTCCTCTGGCTGTGACCTTTAAAAGACAAGGTGGCCCGGCATCCCGGCAGCTGGCAGTGGGCAGGAGGCACCGCAGGGATCAGGCTCTGCAGGACTGTCCTGGCTGGGACGGACTCGCCGGGCTGGAAGCTGAGCGAGAGGTCCCGGGCACAGACTGCGGGTGAGTACCTGGCTGCTTTTGTCATTCCAGCTCTCGGCTGCCTGCAGCTCTGCCTCGGAGCGGTGCTTTCCCCTCTCCCTGCGCTGCCGCTGCCTGCTCGCCCCCCGCCCGCGGAGCTGCCTGCCCTCCTCACCCCCTCCCACGGGCCCTTTAAACACGCAGGGGAAGAGCGGCCGCGTCCCCCGGCAGCCACTGCAGAGCATCTGCAAAAAACGCTGAGGCAACCCTGCTGTATCCCAGGAGAAAGTTTGATCCTGACTCTGCACAGCCCGAGGCCACCTCCACCGAACCCTCCCTGTTCTGTCCCCCCAGCGCTGCCCTTCACACCCCTCACTGCCCTGGACCTCGCTGCCCCAGGCTGTTCCCTTTCCAGGTGCCCCCTCTGCGCTTCCCAGCCCCGGGAGCAGGGCAGCATTGCAGGGACTGTGGCTCTGGACTCTCCCTGAGACACCCCAGCAGTCCCCTGTGACTCTGCACAGGAGCAGACAGAGGTCCCCGCCACCTCCCACCCCCTCTCCGGCTCTTTAACACCTGTAATCCCACCTGGCCCAAGGAGATTTCAGTGTTCTGTACCAAGGAATGTCCATGGCTCTGGAGAATCCGTGAAGCCCCAGTGCTGTGGGGTTGCTGTCTCTGCGCTCAGTCCCCCGCAGTGAGGAGAACTCACCCTTGTTGTGTCCCACGGGGGCTCCTCTGTGATCCCGCTGCTCTCCTCAAGTTTTTTGCCAACAACTTTCTAACAAGCATCCTGAAAGTGCCAAGGGGTTCCCCAATTCCTTTGCCCATGGCTGCATCTGACCCCCCAAGCTGGCTGGGGATAACCCCACGTCCTGCTCCGGGGATCTGCTCCTCCCTGCACAGCAAAGTTGTTCCCTGTCATGGGCTGGGGATCGATTGGCTGCACCCCCCAGCAGCAGCCCAGAGCTGCAGGACTGTGTCAGCAGGACAGTGGAGGTGATTTGGGTGCCCTTCCTCGGGGAGGGAGAGGTGCCATGGGAAGCTGGAAGTTTTCCGCAGCGCTGACCCCACGCTGAGGCGTCCAGGGCGCAGTGTCCGGGCAGGGACAGGGACACTGGGAGAGCTCATCCCACTGGCACTGCGCTGGGAACAGAGGTGTGCTGAGCAAGGTGAGGGCTGGGCAGGGGGCAAGGCAGGGCTGGAAGGTGGACAGAGGTGGTGGCAGTGCCTTGGGGCAGCGTGTGGCGGGACCCTGCTTGTGTGAGGAATTGGGATGCTTGGCAGCCCGGAGTGAAGGGCAGCAGGGAGAGAGAGGCACTGCCAGAGCTTCCCTCATGTCTCCACGGTGGGTGAACTGATGGATGTGCCTATTAACTGTGCCCCAGTTGTGTCGTGCTGCTCCAGAGCATCCCCATGGTGTTGCTGGACCGGGAGAACAGGCGGTTACGGGTGTCCATCACCCTGGGCTCTGCTGGAGCCTGCTGAGCCTTACCTGCCATGAGCAGCCATCAATCCCAGCTCCTGGAGAAGCACAGGTGCAGAAGCTGACAGGGAACAGGTCCTGGAGGCCCCACAGTGGGTGTGGAGCACCCCTGAAATCTCCCTGTGGGAAGGCTGGGGCAGTACTGGCCACTCTCCCACCCCCAGCATGGCCCTGGCTCTGTGGCAGCTCCCAGGGACAGAGCTGGGGACACACAGAGTGCCCTGGGCTCCCTCAGCACCCAGAGCACTTCAGCAGGACCAAGCCCCACCACGGAGCAGGCTCATCCCCCCGGGCAGAGCAGGTGAGGGGCCTGTCCTGCCCCTCCAGGCTGCAGCACAAAAGCATCAAGGGCCAAGTCGGTGTTTTGTTGTTCTTTTGTTTGTTTGACTGTACAAAGAGCAATAAAAACATGCCACACTCGGCAGAGTGCTTGGCAAGAGAAGCCCAGGGGAAGGCGCACGCCCGAGGCCACAGCACGACCCACAGCAGCCCCTCCTGTGTGTACAGATCTGTATTTGTCTCTCTGTGTACAGCTATGTACAGACAGATGCATTGGCAAGTTGCAATCCAAGGATAGTGCACGAAAAGAAATGAAAGGCAGATGCAAGACCGGTCATGTGCGACGCTCAGAGGCCTCTGTGCCCCCGAGGCGCTGGCTCAGTCCCACCAGGAGCCGGGGACAGCCCAGCTCTGGCAGAAGGCAGTGCGGGAGCCCTGCGGCACCGGGCACCGCTGGCACTGTGCAGGGGTGTGGGGACAGCCCGGCCCGCCCCGGGGAGGGAGCCGGGCGTGGGACACGGCACATTCCTGCTGCGGATGGGAGGGGAGCAGCGTGGGGCTCAGCGGGGACGAGTGGGATGGACAGGGCGCGTGGGGCCGGGGTGGAAAGCGATGGGGCAGAGCAGGGAGGGCACAGCTGTCCCGCCACCCCTGGGGCCTGATGGCATTGCCAGGGTGGCACCTACACAGGGACGTGGCAAAACTGTCCCTTCTCTGCACAGGGACGCTGCAAAGGTGTCCCTTCTCCCCTCCTCCTGGAAGTGCTGCTCGTGGGTGACTGTTCCTCCATCACCTGCCCCTAGACAGTGTCCCCTGTGGCTCCGTGCACTGTCCCCTGCTGGCAGCCAGGGGAGAAGAAAAGCTCAGGCCCGGTGCCACAGGGGACGCTGCCCTGGGTCACGAACCCCCGGTGCTGCAGCCAGCAGGGCTCACCTGCCAGGTGAGGCAGGGGGCACACGGGGCTGGGCGCGCTGGCAGTGCATTGCCATGGCAGTTACAGTGTGCAGTGCTCTGCAGGGAGGCTGGAGGAGGCAGTCTCAGCATCACAGGGCTGCTCCAGGCTGACAGAGCTCTCCTAACTCTGGGCCTGCTGTTGAGCCCAGTCTTTCCCAGTAAGTGTCCAAAAGCTCCTCTCCCTTTCAGCAGCTCTTTGTCCCGAGCAGCCTCACCCCAGCACTCCCCACCACCTCAGTCTGACACATCAGCAGGGCATTTTCCACCACAGTCACCCTCCCCGAGAAGGAAACGAGCACTAAAGAGTCAGCCCAGCACCTCGGGCTGAGATGCTCAGACCCAAAAACAGCCCAAGAGGCAGAAGGGTCCATCCCTCGCACACCAAGAGCTGTTAATGGAGCCAAAACACCGCAAAGCTCCAAGACACTGGGAGGGCCCATGGCCTTGGCCACAGCCTGGTACAGTCCCTGAGGAGCACGAGCTTGCAAGGAGGAGACTGGCAGCTATTGGGATCCCTCGGGATGGGAACACCAGTGCCAGTGGCCCAGGCACAGCAGGAACACCTGGGGATGAGCTGTGACCCCAAGGGCAGACTGCTGGCCCCTGCTCTCATTTTCTACTGGGACAGAGAGCAAACAATGGGGCACGGGGCTGCCCAGACCCCTCTGCCCCCCCTGGCACCCCCTGCTCCAGTCCCTCCATGCGTGGGGACTGTACAGGTCCCCTCTTACCCGCCCCAGCCTGTCCCCAGCACCTCCTCACAACCCTCTGGCACTCAGAGCAGGGGACAGGCTGGTCCCAGCTCAGCCTCAGGGGCTTCAGCCCCCCCTCCCCAGCCCTGCCCAGCACAGCCAGGCTCCGGGGACCTTCTCTCTGCGCCCTGCTCCCGGCTGGGTCGGGTGTTTGCATGGAAGGAGGGATGCTCTGGGGAGACAGAAATCCTTGCTCTGGGAAGCACATCAAGAGGGTCACGCTGTACAGGGGACAGGAGGGAGGGGCGGGCAGGGGGGCGTTACTTGGTGCCCTCGTCCGGGTTGCCTTCGCCGTCCGTCTTCCCTTCCTCCTCTGTCTTCTGGTCGTCCGTGTTGAGCCTCTGCTGCTTTTTCCGGCGCACGCATTTCACCACCATCAGCACCAGGATCACCACGGCCAAGAAACCGCCCACGGAGGCGCCCACGATCACGGCCACCGTCGAGTCGTGCTTGGGGGGCTCTGGGGGCACAGGGAACGGGCTCAGCCTCCAGCAGGAACAGCGGGGAACGGGCAGGGCTCTGGGAGCAAACCCTGCACACAGCACAGGGGACCACTGACCTTTGGTGAGCACCTTCAGGCTGATCTTGCCGTGGCCCCGGTGCCGGTCCGGGGGGTTCAGGACGTAGCAGTTGTAGGTGCCCTCGTCCTCCAGCTGCACGTTTTTGAGGGTGAAGGACACGTCGTACTTGGCGGGGTTGCCGGTGAACTCCACGCGGTTCCCGAAGCGGTCCAGCTGCTTGTTCATGATCTTCGTGCGGAACTGCAGGAACTGGGCAGCCGTGGGGACAGCAGGTGAGACAGCGTTTGGCACGCCACGGGCTCATTTCCCAGCCAGGCACCCCCTCCCTGCACACACTGCCCTGCAAGCAACACCCTTTGACCCCCAGAGGGACTCACCAGCTCCTCTGAGCAGTTACTGCACTCCTGGTACGTCCAGTTGAGGGAAAACTGCTTGTTCTCCACCTTGTAGCAGGAGTTGAAGGTGCAGGAGAGCTTCACAGAGGAGCCATTCAAGGCATTGATGGTGGCAGGGGCCATGACCTCCATGCCCAGTCTCGGGGGTGCTGCCGAATGCAGATGAATTTGGGGGGTGTCACTGGCAGCTGAGCCCAGGTCCCCATGCTGCCCTGCCTGCACAGGGCTCTCCCCGAGGCCTGGCATTGCCAGGCACATCCACACGCTCTGCATCCAGCCAGGACTGGCATTTCCCTGCCCAGCAGGAGCAAGTGGAGCAGCCCCAGCCCTGGCACTGTCGCTGGGCTGGACAGGAAGAGCATCGTCCCTGCTCTGCCAGGGCTGATGACCCTCCTGTGCCATCCCCGCTGACTGCGGGCCAGCCCTGCTCCCGGCTGTCCCCCGAGGCTGTGCTGCTGCGGGATCGATGGCGCTGTGCGAGGATGCAGCGTCAGCACGCGGGGCCCGGCGCCACAGCCACACGCAGATTTATGGCTGAGCTCATCACATTTCATCCCCAGCAGGACACAGCTACGGCAGCAGGGGCTGGGATCTGCCAGGGCCGGCCCCAGGGGCTCCGGCGGGAATGCAGATGCTTTCCCCTGCCAGCAGTGTCTACGCAAGGATTCTCCAGCTGGGAATGAGCAGAGCAAGATCCCGGTCGCTGCTGGGGGAGCGAGGCCAGTCCCTGATCCCTGATTGCTGAGAAAGAGGGGCATTGCCTGGTGCAGCTCACAGGGCAGGGCTCACCTGGGGAGTGGGCAGGGATGGGGTGTGTGCCCTGCTCCCTCCTCCACTCCTTCCCTGCAGCTCCCCTGAGCAGCACCCAAACCCAGGCTGGGCAAGGGAAACAGGCCCCTGTGCAGCCAAGCTGGCTGCAGACATGAGACCAAGCCCTGAGAAGCACGGGGACACGGGGACAGCGAGCCCCGGGAGGGACCAGAGTGTACTGGGGGGCCGTGACACCCTACAGGGCAGGCACAGTGACACTGCCACCAGGTGCTTGTATGATCACCTCACCTCTCCCCTCGGGCTGCTGCTCTTTGCTCTCAAACCTTCTTCCCGAGGCCAAGCTGGGTGCATGTCAGGGCTGCTCCGCTGGCCGCTGCGCTCCGCCTGCAAGCAGGGCAGGAAAGGGGCCAGGCTCTGCAGCCAGGGACAAGAGCCTTTCCCGAGCTGCAGCTGTGCTGAGCCCCAGGTCCCACTGCCAGGTGTGAACCAGCAGCACCCTAGAGCTCCCTGGGGGCAGAGCAGTGCCCTCGGGTATGGCCAAGCCCTGGGGACAGCTCCTTGCTGTGCTGGCAGCCGTGGGGAACAATCTCCACCCAGCCTGTGTGCAGGGAGGGCTCCCACAGGGCTCAGGGACACAGGGATAGTGCATGGGGACCTGTCAGAGCACCCAAGGCAGGAAGAAGTGTCCTGAGCCAGTGTCGTGGCCTTGCTGCCCCGTGGCAGCCACCACTGCTGACACTTCCAAGAAAACCTTGCAGGGATGGGAGAGAAGAGTCAGGAGCCGGCCTGTCCCAGCAAGAACGATTGGAGGGGGTCCCTGCATGGAATCATTGTCTGAGTATCCCTCACACGATGGCCTGTGTGCCTGCAGGTGGGTGACATTGCCTCGTCCTGTGTCCTCGGGGCTCCCCAGGGCTCTACAGAGGGATGAGGTGCCACCAGCAGCAAAACTGTCACCCCAAGCAGGGATACCACAGCCTGGCAGGACCTAGGAGCACCCACGTGTGTGGGTCCAAACTTTGCCACCGGCCAGGCACTCAGCCCTGGGGGACAGCAGAGGTGGGGGAAGAAACCCCCAAAACCCCAGGGACCGTCCAGGCCGTGTCCTGCAGCATGCGCAGGCTCCCGAGCATTCCATCGCGCTGCACCCAGGCTGGGGGAGGACAACGACAGCAGCCTCTACAGCAGCCCTGACTAGGTTTTGTACCCTCCTTTCCCAGGCTCTCTCCTCGGGGAACAGCAGCCGGTCAGGAGCTCCAGGACAGCCCTCGGAAGGAGCGGAGCGCTCCCGGCCGCGATCGATGCGCCCGCGGAGCTGCTGACACAGCGCTGCCGCGGGGCCGGGCAGCACGCACGGACCACGGCCACCAGCCCAGGGACGGCCACAGGGACAGCCGCAGCACCCCGCAGGACAGCCACAAGCCAGCACAGCCCACCTGCCGGCACCTTCCCAGCCCTGTCCCCACGCCAGCCTGCTCCTCTGCCTGCCACGCCAAGGGCTCTGCGCCCCGCACCCTGCGAGCAGGATGCAGGGTGTTTTTAGGAGGAGATGCAGCGGCAGCGTACCCCCCACCCCTCCCGAAAGCAGGTCACCCTGGCTGGTGGCTCTCCGCAGGGCGCACGCCAGACCACCTCCGTCCCCATCCCTGCGGCACGGCGCTTCCCGGCGCTTCCCGGGGCTGACACACGGGCAGGGGGCTCCTGGCCAGGGGCACGGCGGTCTCCCCACCTGGGTACATGCAAAGGGGGGGGCTCAAGCCGACACTTACCCAGCGAGAGGAGCAAGGTGAGGCCAGTGAGGAACAAGGTGGGCTGCGGGAGCCAGGCTTCCGGGCTCATTTTGACGGACTTTTGTGTGTGGAGAGGACGTGGTGTAGGTGTGGGTTGTGGAGGTGGTGGAGGTGCTTTTTCGAACGCCCGGGTTATTTGCAGGTGACATAGAACATTAGAGCCGCTTTCTCCCCACAGCCCAATATGGCTGGAGCGGTGCTGGGGCGAAAAAAAGCAGTAAATGCTGTGGTTGGTGGATTGCAGCCGCCGGAGTGGGAGGGCGGAAAAATTTTCCCCTGAACTGCAGGCGACAGCTTCTGGCACTGCCGGCTCCCTGCTCTGTGCACGGGCTGGGGCACACAGTGGGCTCCTGCGGCCACCGCAGCCCCCCGGGCACGGTGGGGACATGCAGGTGTGTCCCCTGTGCCCCGCTGGAGGCTGGCGGCCAGCCCTGCTCACTCCGTCCCTAGCAGCAGCTCCAGTTCTGGAGAGCCCAGGGGGGCCCGGGAGGGTTGGGAATGCCCTCCCAGAGCCAGGTAGGGAGCAGAGGGGCTGCTCCAAGCTGGGGACAGCAGAGGGACCCGAGCAGCCCAGCCAGGATGCCCCAGGAAGGCTGCAGCAGGTAGAGGTGCTGCTGCTCACCTGCCCGCTCCTGGACAGCTCCATCGCTTCCCAGGGCTGCCAAACTGCTGGAGGCTCCTTCCCCTTCTCCAGCAGCATCTCCTCCCAGGATAACGCCTGTCCTCCGGCAGCCTTGGGATGGGGAGGCTCTGCCCTGAAGTACCAGGGCTGGAGAAAGTCTTTGCTCCCCTTTGCGCCATCGGTCAAGGGAGCCTTTGGGCCCTGTGATCCAAACCTGGATTCCAGCACAGAGATGGGTGCAGGGAAGACAAGGCATGACCTCCTGGAGACCAGGGAGGAGGTGGCAGAGCTGCTCAGGNTGGGGAGAGGGGAGGGATGCCCCAGAGGCAGGGCACACCTTGGTTCCTGCGCAGCAGAGCCCGGGGGGGCAAGAGGGAGGATGGGGATGCAGAGGGGCTCTGCTGCCTGACCAGAGCCGGGAGGGGAAGCGGGACAGCCGGGACAGAAGGCACAGGAGTGTCCCACAAACTCTGCTCAGCAAACTCTCCCTGCACGCACCGCACTTTCCCACCCTCCCCGGGCAGGCAGAGCCCGCTCTGCTCTGCTGCTACGGCTGCCACCACCCTACAGAGGCCCTGTGCCACCCCCCGGCCCCCCATATCCAGCTCCGGGGGCTGGTTCCTCCGGAATCCCGTCCCGCGGCTGCCTGCGGGAAAAGAGAGCAGGGTGTCAACGAGAACCAAGGAGCGCAGCGCGGCGCTGCAGTGTGCCGGCAGCGGTGGGAGGTGGAGGGTCCCGGCTCCCTCCGCACCTGGAGGTGTCAAACATCTATAGATAGCGCCTGGCACCGGAGATAGCGCCCAGCACCCAGAGACGGAGCGGGAGCAGCGCCAGTGCCCGGGCAGGCGCTGCCCCGGGGGCCCGGGAGGGGTGGCTGGGCTCTCCCCCGGCCAGCGCTGCCCATCGTCCGGCTGCTCGCCCATGGCCAGGGGATACACGTGGGGCTCCCCACTGCCCGCGGGCTCTATTCTGCTCCCCTCAATCCCCATCCTGCTGCCAAGGGACCCCTTTTTTGTCCCGTTTGGCTTTGGTCCCACCTGGAGCCAGCTGGGCTGGCGGGTGCCCCGTGCGAGGCTGCACATGGGTTCAGGGGCTCCCAGGCCCTGGGCCAGGCAGATTTTGGCACACTTGGACATCACATGCTTAGGCAGGAGGTAAAATGAAGGCTCCCTGAGTTTTATTATCTACAGTAAAATACGGTGACGGCTCTCGCTGCATCTCCCTCCCCCAAAGGTCCTTATCCCGGGCCAGGATCGAAGCTGTAGAGTGAAGCTGTGCCCGCTCTCTCCAGAGTCCAGGGGGCAGCAGCTGGAGGGACAGGTGCCCCCATGGGATGGGCTGTGCCCCAGCAGTGCCCTGGCAAAGGACACACAGTGACGTGCCACCAGTTCTCAGTCCTCAGAGGGACAAAGGAGTCTTGGACACACCTGGACAAGGGGCTGCCATCCCACAGCACAGCTATTTCTGCTGCTCTGGAGGCTGGAGAAGTGCCTCCTCTGGCCTGCTCTGGGGCTCCTGGCTCTGTCCACCCCACTGTGTCCCCTCTGCCATCCATTCCGACGGGATTGCCCTCTTGGCCAGCTCCACGTAGACACCGTTGTCCCGGCAGTGAGAGGGGTGCTGCAGGGAGCAAGGGACAAGGTGTGAGCCCCACCACGGGTACCAGGGTGTGTTTGGAGAGGGCAGGGGATGCTGGGGTCTGGCATGGGGAGTGAGGCTCTGGATGCCATGACCATGGCGAGGGAGGCAGTGGTGTGGGGGTCCCAGCTGCCTGGTGCAGCTCCTCACCATGGTTATGTACGTGTCCTCAGCTCTCCTCTTCTTCTTTGCTTCCTGCTCAGCCTTGGGTACCTCAGCTCCAGGGATCGAGGAGTAAATTGCTTCCTGTGGAGGGTGGATCAGGGTGTTTGGACTCGAGCAGCCCCCAAACACACAGGGGCTGCCTGACCCCAGTCACAGGGTGAGCAACCAGAGCCACGGTTGGAGTGGGCCAGCAAGTGGCCCCTGGTGCCTGGGCAGTCAGTGTGGGGTCCCCTCCCTCGGCCTCCCCAGCCCTGAGCCCGCACGCACAACCCCAGTGACCCCTCCAGCCTCCTCAGCTCTCACCTCTGCCTTGTTCTTGCTGCTGCTCTTCCCCATCCTCTCCAGGGCTGTGATGGTTGCAAACCTTGAGGGAAGGCAGCAGCAGTGTCACCTCCGGAGAGAAGCATCAACCGCTCCTCCTGCCCCTCCCTCCCTCTCCCAGGACACTGACATTCCTTTGCACATGCCTGGGCCAGGCTCTCTCTGCTGCCGGCACAGCGCAGGAGGTTTGGGAGCCGAGGGGACCCGGCCGGGGCAGGGTGACACTAGATGGCAGCAGGAGGCTGGCACCCCACACCTGGGCAGCCTCACACCTGAGAACACCGGGGCAAACCTTGGCCGGGGAGAGCAGCGCGGGAGGGCTGCAGGGAGGCCCCTCCTCACCCCCTAAACCCAGAACCAGCACCGGTACCTCCTCCTGACGCACAGCCCGGCCAGGAACGCCACCACCACGGCCACGCAGCCACAGCCCACCACGGCCGGCCAGAACCCGGAGTCTTTGGGGGGAGCAACATCCTCAGGGCCCGGTGCTCCTCGTCCTGCCGGGGAGACACCGAGGCAGGGGATGGCAGCCACCCAGAGCCGTGGGGGAGGCTGGGGGCGCGGGGAGCAGCCGCGGGGCCGGCACGCACCTCTGGGTACGGCGCTGACGAGCAGCTCCGTGCGGTTCTTGAAGACGTGGCTGTCCTGCAGCAGCCGCAGCTCACACTCGTAGGTGCCGCTGTCGTTGACACGCAGGTCCCGCAGCAGGATGGAGCCGTCCCAGCGAGAGGTGTTCCCCTGCCACTGCGCCCGGCTCTTGAAGCGGCCCACGGGGACGCCGTGGTTGCTGTAGTAGTAAAACACCATCTCCTCCTGCCAGGGCACAGGCGGCGTCAGGTGAAGGATGTCAGGTGCCTGTCCCTCCTCAAGAGCTCTCCGTTCACACTTTCTCCCTTCCCCGTGCTTTGTTCTCCTCGCACAGAGCCCGGCACTCTCAGGGAAAGCCCCAGGATGCAGCACCCAGAGCTGCCCCCATATGGGGACCCTTCTTCCTCTCACGGAAACTTCCTCTCCTCACCGTCTAGCGACAGGCGGATGGGCTTCCCCACAGCCTCCCCACGGCTGCCTCCCCACGGCTGCTTCCCCACAGCCTCCCCACGGCTGCTTCCCCACGGCTGCCTCCCCATGGCTGCTTCCCCACAGCCTCCCCACGGCTGC
>VZTB01004490.1:48648-73634 GCA_013397245.1 Thryothorus ludovicianus
TTCCGACCAACCTGGGTGCCGTCTCCTGCCTTGTGTAGCCAGTCCACTTTGTGCAGGGTCCAGCCCTGGCTGTCGGGGTCTCGGAGGAGGCAGCGCAGCAGCACCGAGTCCCCAGCCCTAGCTCGGAGCTGAGGCTCCATGAACACGGCGGCAGCCCCGCCGCACCGCTCTGCCGGGGACAAGGACAGCAGCATGAGCCCAGGCAGGACGGCCAGGGGCAGCCAGCCTGTCCCCATCGCTCTGTCCTCTCCAGGGAAGCCTGGGGCTCACAGCCCTGACCGGTCCAGAGGCCAAGCCCGTGCCTGACCCCTGCTCGTGGCGTGCCTGGGATGTGGGGCAGCACATCCTCCTGCCGCCGCCACACCAAGGGCTGCTGCCGTGTGATCCAGCCGAAGGGGAGTTGGGAAGCACAGCCCCTGCCCTTCCACGCCTCGGAGCCAAAGCCTGCAGCTCCTGCAGGGCTGTGCCTGTGAGTCACTGGCTGGGAGAACCTGTGCTGCTCTCATCTGTACCAGGCCAGGGGCAATTCAAGCGCTTCACGAGAATTTCAGTTCCTCCCTCACTGCCCATTTGGCTTCCTTCCCCCTTGCTCACAGGCTCCAGACCTGGGCTTGTACTCGTCTGGCCACGTAATTACAGCTTGGTGTTTCTAGAGGAGCTGGACAATGGGAAAAAAAGCAAACCAGGGGAACATCAAAGAGCACAGAGCTGACAACCCACACGGAGCAGCTGCCAGCTCGCCGGGCTCTGCGGCAGGAAGGGGATTAAAAGTCTTCTCTGAACTCAAAGATTCTCTGAAACGAGGGGGGCAGAAAACATCACTGGAGCTCATGCACCCCACCTGCCTGAGGCTGCAGTGGCAGTGCAAGGCGAGGCTGAGGCTCTGGCTGCTCTTTGCTGAGAGCTGGCTCAGCTGATTCAGTGGGGAGCTGCTCGGACAGGCAGGCTCGTCCTTGTGGCTGAGCCACTCCGCTCAGCCTGTCCACAGCCACCGAGGGCTGGGCCCTGGCCGAGCACCAAGTGTTTGTCTGAAACCCTGTAAATAATGAATGCAAAGTGCTGCAGCTTCCCAAACAAGTTCTGTTAGTCTTGACCAGCTGAGGAGCTGAAAATTACAAATATTTGCCAGCGGAGAGGACCAAGGGAGCTGCCTGCCTCGAGCGGAGCCAAAATCAATACCTTGGGAACCTCTCCCTGTATTTAGACTTGGTGAAGCAGTTCTGCTTCTTTCAAAGCCTTGGAGCCTTAATACAGGGCACATCCAGGGGTGCCAGTGCAGCTTGCAGCCTGTGAATGGGGGAGGCCTGCAGGGAGGGGAGATGCAGCACACCCAGGGCCACAGGAGGGATGGGCACTCAGGAGAGGAGCAGCTCCACGGGCTCCTCACCACAGGGGGAGAGACTCTGATGGGCCTCAGAACACTGGGGGGAAAGCAGAGAGGAATAAAACTTAGAGCTTACCCAGCCATGTCAGCACCAGGGTCAGGCTCAGCAACACCTTCATCTCCCTCTGAAAAGAAAAGCAGAGGTGACACATGCTCCAGTGTCCCCTGGAGCAGGACACCAAGGACTGGCAGGCAGCTCAAGGTCAGAGGAAGACTCTGAGACCAAAAGGCAGCACAGCATGGAGGGCAGAGAGCAGGGCTCTGGTTTGTGAGCTGAGAGGAGGAGCGAGTGTAGGGGGAACAGGGCTCAGCCTAAACCCCTTTATGTTTTCCCTTAAGTCACCAATCCGGTGACTTTCCGGTGGTTTGGGGTCTAGCATCTGAGCCGAGATGTTTGCAGGTGTTAACTCTGCTTCCAAAGCAATCAGATATCTTTAATGCGACAGAATCTGAGAAGTTGGCCCTAAAACACAGACCCCCCCCTACTCCGGATCTAAGCCCTTGCCCCGGGGTGCTGAGGTTGTGCTGGAGCTGTGCCACACCTGGTCTCTGGATTCAGCTTGATCTGCTCCACATCTCTCAGAACAAAGTTGACATCTCCTTCCTGCACGTCATGGATTTATCCCACAGCCCAGGGAAGGACTGGCTGTCACCAGCAGGAATGTGCCAGCCAGTGTCCAAAGGAAGGCAAGGGTCAGCACCCTGCTGCCCTGTCCCTAATCCATGATTCCCAGCTGTAGCCATTCATTTAAGGGTAAATAATTACTGGGAGGAGCTCTCCTGCCTGGACAACCCTCACGGGAAGCTGGAATTGAGGCTGCCATTACCAGCACGTATTTTCCAATACTGCAGAAATGAAATAGAAATAGAAAGCCAAGAGCTGAATCATCTCTGGCATTTTGGTGGTGTCTGTCTTTTTGCTCTACTCTGCAAGCGAGAGGCTCTCCAGGTCAGCCTCAGACAGGGATTCCAGGCCCAGAATCAGCTGCTGGGGTCCCTTGGATCAGTTCTAGGCTGAAAAAATCACTACAGCTTTGTACCTTCATCACCCTGCCCTTTCCACACACAAAATATCCTGAGAAGTGGCAGCAAACCTTCTGAAATTCTCTCCCATCTGCCTCTCAAGACACAGGACCCCTCTGGGGCTGAGCTTTTGTGTGGTTTGCTGAGCTCTGTGCAGTTCTGCCGTGACACACTTCGCTGCACAGCCCGTGCAGACCCGACCTACAAACACAGCTCCTGCTCAGCCCCGGGGCCAGCAGAGCTCAGGGCAGCAAGCACAGCATCCTGCCCTTCCAGAGACACTGCCAGAGCCTGCAGGGCTCCCAGGACCACCCCCGTGCAGCAGCCAGCTCAGAAGGCAGCCCCTGTTCTGTCTGACTGCAGAAAGCTGAGGTTTCTGTACCCAGAGCCCCCAAAAGCTTCCTGCAGCTGAGCTACTGGGGCTCTGGGCCTTATTTGCCACCAGGTCCTTGCTGGATGTGTTGCCCTGGTTTTGAGGAGGATTTCTGGTCCTGGCTGGGGACACATTTTTGCAGGGTGTCCCCTGTGACACAGAGCAGTGAGAGAGAGCTGGGAGGCACCAGCTGGAGCCAGCACCCACTCACCAGGCTGTTCTGTGTGTGTCAGTGCTGACACATCCAAATCACCTCTCCCAAACAGACTGGGGGGAAAGGGGCACAGACACTGCCTGGCCTTCACTTTCCCCTGCTTTTGCACATGGCATCTGAGCCTCCAGCACTTCTGCTGCCCTGGTCCCCTTCTCAGGAAAAACAAATGAAAAAAAAAAATCCAAAAATAAATATTACAGCAAAAAGCGCTCACCTAGTGTGGTCTGGAGAAGCCAGCTCGTCCTGCACGAAGGGTTCTTCAGCGACTGATTCAGCGGATCTGAATCATCCCTGTCTGTGCAGGACCTTTCTTGGCAGTCTCTGGTTCCCCCTCTCAGGTTGACTCCGGTGGTCACTTTCACACGCGAGAGAAAGAGGAACAAGGAATCAGGATGTGCAACAGAGAGGGGAAACCAACTGCAGACACATCTGCTGAGAGGGGCAGTGGGACAGCTTCAGGAGACACCTCACAGGGATGAGCTGGGCTCAGGCCCAGGGGAGGGACTGGCCTGACCAGCCACAATGACCAGTCTGGGACACAGAGACTCCTGCATGCAGCCTGAGCTCCCTCCTGCTTTGTTTTTGGGGTCAGAGCTGCTCAGAGGACTGTCACTGCTGCACCCTGGGGCCTGTCCCGAGTGCCTGCCACAGCGAGGGAGCTGCCTCCTTCTGAAACACACAATGGACACTGCTTTTCCTCTGGTGCCATTTGGAAAGGCCTTTTTCACCCTTCCTCTTTCCTCCAAACACCAGAGCAGCTCCTGTTCTCCATCCCAGTATCCCAGTTCTCCATCCCAGTATCCCAGTTCTCCATCCCAGTATCCCAGTTCTCCATCCCAGTACCCCCGTTCTCCATCCCAGTACCTCTGTGCTTGAAGGTGCACCAAGAAATTTCCATATGTGTGGCAGAAGAATGGAAAGCTCAGCACCGTTCCCAGCTGTAAGGAATTCCTCAGCTTTGCACCAGGAACATTTGCCCAGGACCCAGCACACTCGTGGCCAAGGAGCCAGAGCTGAAATCCAGCATTTTGCAGCACAAAAAGAGCCTTTGGTTCCCCCCAGGGCGAGTCGTGTGGTGTGTGAGAGGAACAGCAAAGCCACTTCCCCTGGGCTGCGTGATCTGCACTTACCTTTCCCAGGAAAGTTTTGGCTGACAGAGATGTTGTGTCACCAGGGAGCACAAACATTTGAAATGTTCCTTTATAGCAGACAGGAGAAAAAGTGTATTTATCTGGAGGCAGAGATCTACAGCTGACCTACTTCTCAGTGAGAGCTCCACCACACCTGGAAGCTGCAGCCAGCAGGGATCCTGAAGGGACACTTGGTACCTGCTCCCTTTTGGGTTAAATCTGTTCCCTAAAAACCTTCACCCATCACCACGTGACAGTTTTTACACCTCAGGATGGCAGCTTTAGGAGTTCAGCTGTATTTAGCCAAATAAAGAGACCCAGAGCCCAGAATGGAATAATGCAATTTATTGGTATTTGCACAGCAAGAACAACAGCAGACCTGGAGCCCACCTGTAGAAGAATATTTGGCTGATGCAGAAAGAAAGCAGCTTTTTAGGGATTGAGTGGATGAATTCCACTGCTCTCTGCCGTTCACTGCTGGATGAGGCTGGTGAAAGAGGAAATGCCCTTCATCGAGGGGAAGTAATGCTGCACAATAAACCATTTCCCTAAAACGGGTCCTAGAAGAAGGGAGGAAGAAAACAACTACTGCAAACAGAACATTCCTTTGGGAAGTGCTTGAGTCCGTGGCTGAGGTAGATGGGGTTGTGTGTCCCCAGAAACAGAGTCCCCATTTGCATTTCTGATCGAAAAAAAAAAAATAAAAATTGTTCTCTATGAATTGTGCTCCACTTCTACAAGCAGAAGGAGAGGTACCCAGTGATGCAGCTGAATAAAAAAAAAAAATACTTCAAAAGCAGTAGGTTCTCTTCACTCCAAAGACAGAGGATGCCAAATATCACTTCCTCAAACTGGTGTGAGTCAGTATGTTCCAAAAAACCTGAGAAAAAAACCTTGTCAGTGCCCAGAGGTGACCACCCAGAGAGCTGGAGCAGCCTTTACTTCAGAAACTTGGATTTCCAGGGCTCAGGAAAAGAGAGGAGTCACAAAATAAAAAAATTAAAAAAAACAAAAACCCAAAAAACCAATGAACCAAACCAATTTGCAGGAAAACCAAGGCACATTGGCACTGTAGGCACTGAGCCTTCTGCAGGCCCTGCAGGACTGAGGGCAAGAGATTTTCTTTTCCCCAATAAATTAGAGAATCGTTATTTTTGTGCTTAAACAGAGGTGAGTTATCCCATCAGCATTATTGTTCCAATCCACCGAGAGCAGAGCACGTCCATCAATCTGCACTGGTTATCCAGCAGCCTCTGCGAGGATCAAACCACGATTTTCAGTGCTGCAATTTTGGCTTTTTTCCAGCTTCGGTCTTCCATCAGTACGGATCTTCCTCATCCGTGTCCTAAACGGGGGAACGTGGAGAGAAACTGAGATTATGGGTGAAGAAATGAATCAAGTCATGAGTTCAGCCAAATGCTCAGCTTCTGGCAAGAGCCTAAATGCTTCCCAAAAATGCTGCTGTGCTTGAACAAGCCCAGGGGACTTGCAAAAACACTGATAACATAAATATAAATATAAATATAAATATAAATATAAATGGATAGAAGTCCAAATAAATAGATAAAAATAGAAATAGAAGTATACAAAAAGAGAAGTATTTTAAAAGGGAAATATTTTTAAATGGAAATATTTTAAAATGGAAATAGAAATACTGTCTGTCTGACTTCTCCCAGACACAATCACCACGCTCTAACCCACCTGTGAAATGTGTTTTAAGAGAAGCAGCAGCTAAAGACAAGCCATAAAGTGCAGCACTACCCTGCAGACAGCCTGAGCAGCACAAATTATTGGTTTTTTGAGGCTGACATTCACCCCCTTTCCGAACCCCATAGTTGCTGTAACCACAGCATTTGTTTGCTGTCCCCACGAGCAGCTCTGCAGCTGAGCTGGGAGCTCACCCCAACCCCTCAGCTCTGCAGGGGAAATCTCACTGACACGCCAGACATTCCCAGGCTGAAGAGATTTCCCACTGGCTTTGCAATTTTAATTGTTTGGTCACATATGAAGCATGAAAAAGCACATTAGAGGAACCTCAAAAATGCAGAATCGTTAGATGACAGCGTTCCCAGAGACCTGATCAGATAAATATTTCAATATCAGACAGCAAGGGATCAAACCTGACTGCACCCTCGACATGAAAGCAGCCGGATTTTATCGTTCCAGTTTGACTCCTCCCAAAGGATGAGAGGACATTTTTCAACTTTTCAGATCTCCCATTCGCTGACAGCATTTCCTCACCAAACTGGGGCTCCATCCTTCCCCATCTCTCCTCCTGGCACCTCCCTGATTCCCAGAACGTCACCTGGAACAGCCCTCCCACCTCCCGGGACACCTCTGCCTTTGGCACAAGGCATTTCCTGCTTCCCGCCCCTCTCCAAAACCTCCTTCCCAGCGCCGCAGCTCCGTGCCTGCTGTGTCTGATGCAGGACCGTAAATATTTTATGTACAACTTACGTAATTGCCTGTTTTTCATCCTGCATCTCATAGAAGCCATCAGCACACGCCTGTCTGAAAGGCTCGGGCATTTAGGACATTTTAAATCACTGGCATTAGGAGAGTGAATCAAGCCACACTTATTTAAATCCTCCTCAACTCAGGTCCTGGCAGGGAGGCAAAGGTGCCCCTGAGGTAAATTTGCTCTGTGGGACGCTGGAAGAATGAAAGCCCTCCCGAACGGGGCATTACTCTGGAATGTGGCTGCCCATTCCAGCAGGCGGGACTCGCACAAAACAAGGGCAGCAGGTGGCAAAGGCACCGGGGAGCTGGAGCTGCTCATCTTCAGGTGATGGAGAGGGGAGGGGAGCAGCATGAGAAGGCGGCCACAGCTGAGAGAGCACCACAAACAAAAAAAAAAGCAGAAACAAACAAACAAACCGCGAGGGTTTAGCAACATCCTGCTGCAATGGAAATGAGGTAAAAGGAGGAAGGTCTCGGCCACCTCTGCAAAAAACACAGAGGGCTGGGGGGTCACTGCCTGCCTGCCCCACCGCAGCACTGCTGACCCCAAACTGCTCAGGCAGAGCCCCGAAAGGAACCCCGCAGCAGCCGGCACTTCAACCCTGATTTGTCATCTCAAAATGACAGCTTTGGCTCCAGTCAAGCCGATGGAAAATCGGCTTGATGGAATCTCACGGCAGCTTCCCCACCAGTACAACCAGCAGCTCTCACTCCCTACCGAGCTGGGAAGCTCCGAGGAGCCTTGGGGACACACCTTGGACACCCAGAGGTGTTAGGACACCCCATCTGCTGCTCTTAGCACCTTCTTTGAGCACCCAAGTTGGCAAAACCGCTGTGAAAACACCAAGTTTCGCTTACCACACAGTTCAGACACCACTCCTTGATCTTGCCCCCGCAGCAGCCTGTGCCTGTGTCCTCTGGCCTGCAGGAAAAGCACGGGGTCAGGTTGGACTTTCCCCCCCCAGACATTCCAGTGCCTCCTCTGGACTCTGAATTCTGGTTGTCCCTCATGGAACTGAAGGGTTTTCATCGAGAGGAAAAGCCTCGGAGCCTGCACAGCAAAGCCAAAAGGACTGGAAGCTGCCAGGTGCCTCATTTTGAGGATGGCACCCAAGAGTCCACAAAGATTAAAACAAAAGTTGCTTTTTTGGCTGGCAAATCTTACACCACCAATGAAAACATTAAAAGACTGCAGTAAAAGAAATCACTCTGGAAGGAACTGAGCAGGAAGGAGTTCAGTCTCCAAAGCTCCTTCAGTACCTGGCACCTCTGCTCAAGCCACCACAGGCAGCATTATTTGGTTTATTTTGCTGTTATGGAGGCTTCACCCCAAAATGAAGAACACAAAGCTGCTGACTCAGGCTCAAATAAACCTCATTACAGAAGTGAAGTATGCCTGACCCTAAACTGCTTCAGTTCCACGGCATTCCTCACGAGAATGGCAGAAAAAAGGGGATGTGCAGCACTTGGTTTGTGCTCCAGCACGGAGATTTCCCAAAGCTCTCTGCCTGCTGGGAGAGCAGCAGAGGCCAGGGACTGAGCTGCAGTCAGTTCATGCTGAGGGACAGTGGGGAAATCCTCCCTTGTGCCAACACCCCAAAGTGGAAATACAGGCTCCAGCCAGGACTTACTCATCAGACACTTCGATGGAGGATTTCTTGTAGCCACATTTTCCTTTCTCCTTCAGCACCCGGAATTTCCTCCCCATCCTCACCAGCAGCAGAATGACCACGAGGGCAGAAGGGAGGAACACCAGGATGGACAGCAGAGCTGCCGAGGTCAGCTGGAAGGCCAGGCCTGAAACACAGCGAGGCACGGCTTGGCTGAGCCTCTGGGACAAAGGCTGAGCCAGGGCACAGCTTGGTGGCCCTTCCACATGAAACGTGGGGCTGGCAAACAGCCTGTCCCCATACCTGTGGGGCTCCTGTCCCCATACCTGAGGTCCCCAAACCTGTGGGGCTCCTATCCCCGAATGTGTGGGCCTCCTGCCCCTAAGCCTGCAGTCCCCAAATCTGTGGGGCTCCTGTCCCCAAACCTGTATTCCCCAAATCTGTGGGGGGCTCCTGTCTCCAAACCTGCAGTCCCCAAATCTGCAGGGTTCTCCTGTCCCCAAATCTGTGGGGCTCCTGTCCCCAAACATGTGGTCCCTAAACCTGTGAGGCTCCTGTCTCCAAATCTGTGGGGCTCCTGTCTCCAAACTTGCAGTCCCCAAATCAACAGGACTCCTATCCCCAAACTTCTAGTCCCCAAAACAGCAGGGCTCTCCTGTCCCCAAATCTACAGTCCCCAAACCTGCGGGGCTCTCTCTCCTGTCCCCAAACTCATGGGGCTCCCTCTCCTGTCCCCAAACCTGCGGGGCTCTCTCTCCTGTCCCCAAACCTGCGGGGCTCTCTCTCCTGTCCCCAAACCTGCGGGGCTCTCTCTCCTGTCCTCAAACTCACGGGGCTCTCTCTCCTGTCCCCAAACTCACGGGGCTCCCTCTCCTGTCCCCAAACTCACGGGGCTCTCTCTCCTGTCCCCAAACTCGCGGGGCTCCCTCTCCTGTCCCCACACCCAGCCCAGGCTCAGCTGCAGGGAGCTGCGGAGGAAGGCAGGGCTCAGCACGGCACAGTTCCATCAGCACGGCTGAGCTGGGAATTTGGGGCAGGGCTGGCACGCAGGGCAGATGAGGAAATCGTTACTGACAATCAGTGCTTGTGATGTGGGGATTATTTTTAGGCCAGCGTTTCCTCAATGTTTAACTTGTTCTGCCGCAATTTGCGGCGGCTGAAACTCCTGAACAAAGGGACACTTTTGATTCCTGTTATCACCACAGCTCCCCCTGTCCCTTCCTGCCCCAAATCAATTCAGCAGTTCTCAAAGTGCTGAGCTCGGAGAGCGAGGCTGAGGAAACCTCTGCTGAAACTCCAGCGTGGAAGTCCAGGGAGCATTTCCCACGTGATGCTCAGATTTCCAGGACTCCAGAGAGCAGCTCTGTCACAGGGAGGGGCCGGACGATGGGCAGGGAGCCTTACCCCGCTCTGTAACCACCAGCACCGTCTGGGGAATGTTGTGATAAACGTCTGGAGGGTTCTTCACGCTGCAGATGAAGGTGCCGTTGTCGCTGAGCGCTGGGTTTTGGATGGCGATGGAAGCGTCCCCGTTAGCAACATTCCCAGCCCAGGATATCCTGCCTTTGAACTTCCCCGCTGCCGTGGGGTGTGGGACGGACTGATAGTGAAAAATCTGCAAGGAGGGAAAGGCAGTGATTGTGGCAATAAAACAGTCACTCAAAAAGCAGAGTGAACTGGCATTTGCATTGCAAAAATAAAGGAATAACGACACATTAAGAAGTCAGGAAAAATATTTCCTATATAAGAGAAATAAAGGCACTAATTGAATATTTACATTCTGTGCAGTGCACAATGCAGCACTTGTGACAACTCCCCAAATTTATCTCCTTTATCATTACTACGCTATTTTGTATTTACCTAGAATATTTTTTTTTCACCCAGAGAACACCAAAGGAATTTTACAGGGGAAAGAAGGCGACAGCGAGACTCCCAAACCGCGCAGTGAGGCAGCAGCCCAGCAAAGCAAATAGGAAATTCGGGTTTTCAGCACGCCCAGAGGCCTGGCCCTGTTCCACCTACTGGCTCCATCTGGCCCCCAGTGAGGGGACGGTAGGTCCAGTCCACCAGCAGGCTCTCCGTGATGGGGGAGCTGGACTTGAAGGAGCATTTCAGCAGCACTTGCTCACCCACGAAAGCTCGGACTTTAGGACTGGCTTTAATTTCCAGGGAAAGAGCATTGCAGACACCTGATGGAACAGGCACAAAAGGCAGGGATTCATTTCTTGTTACCTGCCAGGCGCGAAATTGTCCCAAAAATACCGACACGTGCGCACGTCAGCCAGAATTCAAACGCTGAAAAGCAGCAGGGACTCCCTCCCCAACACCGAAATTTGCTGGGAACCAGAAAATTTCCCTGACCCATTCCCCGTGGGACTGGAACCGGCTCCAAATAAGGTACCTGGGCAGTAACTCCGCTGATGTTTGGATGTGGAGACAAAGAGCTGAGAAATGCGATCAGCTGGGTCGCTGACGAGTTGCAAAGTACCGGCTTTAGGTACTTCAAAGCGATTCTGCTCTACGTTTCTGGCCCCGGCGCCTGAATTTCACACGCACCCGCCCAAAAGTCTCCCCGCAGCACTGATTGCTCCCGGTTCTCGTTTCCAGTCTGCTCAGCCGCTTCTGCCCCGTTCAGCCGCCGCGATGCTCCGGCCGCTCCGAGCCTCCCCCCGCCCCGGCACCGTCCCCCGCTCCGGGGATACTTCTGTCCGAGCCTCTCGCTGCTCGGGACGGCTCTTCCCGAGCTTCCCACCCTCCCAGAGCACCCCGCACCACCCTTCCCACTGCCCCTGCACCATCCACGGCCCCCATTCCGAGCTCTCCCGGCCCGGTTCCCACGCGGGACGTCCCCGAGCGCCGCGGGCACCGCCGCTCCCGTCCCGTCCATCCCATCCCGGATCCCCCCGTTACCGAGCAGCAGCAGAGCCCCCCGAGGGAGGAGGAGGAAGAGGAGGCGGCCGCCGGCCCCCGCCGCCCCTCGGCGCCGCATCCCGGCCGGGCTCAGCCCCGGAACATGGCGCTCACCTGGCGCAGGTGAGGGCGGGGCAGCCCCGAAATGGCCGCGGCGCCTGGGTGGGTACACCTGGGTGCTCCCGGGTACACCCGGGTGCACCTGGGCGGCCGTGCCGGACCTTTCGCCCGTCCCCGACCCGGCACGGCCACCGCGGCTGTCCCCAAAATCTGCTCGCTGCGTTGTTTTGGTTTTTATTTTTTTTGCAAAACAAGGAATGTGTCAGGATTGTATTAAGTCAGGATGTTCCTGACTGTGAGATCTTAGTGGATTTTTCAAGTGCAATCAGCAAAAAAAGAAGACCCAATCAGGGGCACAGACAGCAGCTGTATCCCATAGCCAAGGACACCCCAGAACTGACAAGTTTTAGGGATGTAATAAATGAAGACGTTGATGTGTGTCTGTGTGTACCTTGCTAACTGGGCAAAACAGCTGAGGTTTGTACATCCTAGAACTGAACTGTCTTGGTTGTAATACCAAAAATCACACCTACAGCTCCAAAAGACCCTGGCCAGGTGCAGAGCCTGCCCCTGAGATGGGGTCGAAGTTGGCTGGGGTGACATAACCTGTCTGGGAATTAATAAGAGAGGGGCTGTACTCGGAAAGTTACTAACTCTGAATTCTGTGTGAAAATAAAGGTGATAAAATCCAGTGGGATGTGCTGGATCTGTGGGACACCTCCAAGCACCCAGGCTTGGAATCAATAATCAATGTCTCCCTGAAGTATTTAATTATTGGTTTATTGCACATGGGGTAATGAACCTGATTTTGGGGACAAACAGTGCAAATCTGCTCATCTGAGGTGTCAGGGCCCCCCAGGTCACATCCCCCCTCCACAGCTGCACAGCTCTCAGCAAGGTGCTTTTATTTACAACACAGGTGAGTGAAAATGGAAACAGCCAGGTGACAGCCAGGTGACAGCTAGGGGATATGGCTGCCACATCACAGGTTGTAAAGCCATAAAAACTCTCTACATACAAACAGGACGAGGTTTTGATTTGGGGCTGGGTAAATACTGTAACAGGATTGGTTTGGGGCTGCTCAGACACCGTTAGTTTTGTGGGTTCCAGTTTTGGGGAACAGAGGGGAGCACTGGGATAGCAAGAGTGGCAATGGGAATGGAGGGGAGCTGCAGAAAACTCCTGAGAGCCCCCAAATTCTCCCCAATACCCCGAATAACAAAGAGCATGCCTTGCCCAGCTCTAACACTGTCCATCTAACGTAGAACAGGGATTCCAAGGACGTTTGTTGTACCAGCTGAGACCTCCCTGCTCAGTCTCCCTTCCCAGGATGTCAGGGAGGATTCTCAGGGAATAAAATCAGGGCAGCACAAAGGCACGTTGTGGTTTCCAAGGTGCGAGAGTGCTCAAACACCTCCCTGCCCTCCATTCAGTCTTGGCACTTTCATCTTCCAGAGAAGCCGTGCTCACATTCCACAGGTGAGAGGGTGAAGGGAAGGTCTTTGCTCATGGAGCAAGATCCTCCTGCTTTGCTTCACTGAAGGGAATCCACAACTCATGTAAAGTCTCTCTCCGTGCAAGACTTTCAGGTTGAGCAGAGGTACCCAAAGGCAGCGTGGGGCGTCTGTAATCCAGCTTTGTTCTAACCCCAAATTACAAGCTTTCACCAGCTGCTTTGGAAGCACCTGAGAAGAAAGGTTGTAAGAGAAACAAACATCCATTACTCAGGGTTATTGTCAAAAACCAAAATAATAGAGGCAACTGCTGACCTCAGGAACTGTGGGGAAAATTCACGCTGACACTTTTAAGCAAAGACAGCGATTATGGAAACACTGCCAGTCTTCCTGTTACAGTTTCAAAACAATAAAGGTTAAAGTAATCAAAAAGCAGATTCAAAACTGACAAAAGGGAAGTAATTCATTCCTCTTCATCTACAAAGCAGGAAAGCCATGGAAAGCAGCAACAACGGTTTTCCTACAAATGCTGCTCCACACCAGGGTGGAGAAATCTCGTGCATTTAAGAGGCTGGGATTGTTCAGGGATTGTTCAGCTGTCTCTGAAGGATCCTCAGCAGCAAAGTCTGACTGTGGCCTCAGTTCTGACTGTGAATAGCAGGGAAATACCCGAGGGAATCTGTCTTGGAGAGTCCACAGGAACGCTGGGACATTAATGAGGGAAGGTTTGGATGGGTACCTGCACTGTGCACACCAGCAAAGACCTTTAATCTTCCAGTGGAATGGGTTCCTTTTCTTCCCCCGTCTTCAGGCTCTCCTTTTCTTTACTGTTACAAAAGTGGGAGGGGGAAAAAAAAGAGAAAAAAAAAGCCCAAATCAGTGTCACGCCGAGCAGCAGGATGTCCTGTGTCACACACAAGTGAGTGCCACACGTGTGGTGACCACAGCAGCTGTGTCCTCCTCTGAGTGAGGAGCCACTGAGAAGGGCAAGAGCCAAATGGGGACTCCAGAGCTCGCCCATGCTGGGGCTCTGTGCTGCCTGCACGCTGCCAATTATCACTAATTAGCTGGCAGTTTTGCATTGTGGATGCTGCATGCAGGGTCCAAGGCAGTAATCCCGCAGAGATAAACTTGTCAGGCTCTCCCAGGGGCCACTCCCCCCCTGCCATCCTCCTCCTGTCCTCACCACTCAGAGTCTGCCACCTCGAGCCTCTTGTCTCGCGCTTTCCTGCGACGCTGCCGACAGATAATCGCGGCTGTCACCACGATGATCATCAGGACCGAGGCAGATCCGATGGCCACGGCCAGGAAATGGATTTCTGAGAAACTCACTGCGTGGGGAGAGGCAGAGGAATGAAGCAGAGGAGCGAGGCTGGGATCCTGTGCCTGGGAATCATCCCTTTCTCCCTCACACTTTCCTCACCACCCCTTTCCTCCCATCGTTTTCCCAGATGCGGAAGAAGCCGCTCTGATTAAATCCACACCACCCTGGGGGCGTTTCTTGGCCTCTCACCTTTCTGCACGACCCGGAGCCGCACCTCCCCGATGGTGCCGTACACATCCGGCCAGTTTGTCACCTGGCAGGTGAAGGTCCCGTTGTCGCTGGGCTGCAGGTTCCAGATGATGATGGAAACATCGTTGCGCTCGATGTTCCCGTCCCAGGTGACTCGATCTTTAAACCTTCCCATGGGGGGTTTGTAGGGCTCCTTCAGGTAGTAAAATACCTACAAAAAATCGCAGAAACATCGAATGGCCTGGGTTGGAAGGGACCTGGAAGATTCCTGAAGTCTTGTCAGGCGCAGGACATCACCTGAGACAGGGCTTGGCTGCTGTCAGCATCCCCAGCTTCATAAAACCACAAATATTTAAACCCTGATCACCCCAAACTAAACAAGAGTGGTTTTTAGGCAGGGTCTATAAACAGGACTGGGATTAATCACTTCAGGTGACGAAGGCCCAGCTGTACCTGTGGGTTTTGGGTGTGTCTGTCCCCATTCACCCAGCGCTGGGTGCTGGGGCAGGGGGAACCCCTGAGACAGAGCGGGAGGGTCTCACTCACCGGCTCATGAGAGCTCAGATCCTCGGGCTGGAAGTTCCAGCTCACCGACAGCTGCTGGCCCACGGGGCTGCTGCTGGAAAAGGTGCATTTCAGCCGCTGGTTGGTCCCGTTCACGGCCACCACCTCCTTGGCGGTGTGAACTTCCACGGCCGCCGCCAGCCACAGCGCTGCGGGGCAAACAGAGCAGACAAACCAGGCTGGAGCGAGCTCAGCGCTGCTCCTCATCGGCTTCTGTTCCCCGGGAGCCTTATCTGGCCAACCTGAGTGTCTCAGGCACATTCCTGAGGGTTTATTCAGAAAAAGCCTTTCAAACTGGACTGAAACCCACCTATTGCTGTTTCTCGTGCTAGAACCTCCCTTTGAACACTTTCTGCTCAGCCTCACGCACACCACGGTGAAACCGAGCTCATTGATAAATCCAGAGCCAGTTTTAGAGGCTTTATAGCCCAGCTGGGCAGCTGCAGGTAAATTCAGTCAGGCTGAAGAAATTCTAGAGGGAATCCACAAGGTAAAGGTGGATTTGTTTTTCCAAGAAACATCCCCACAACCACCACGGCTGATACTTTAAAAAAAAGTGAGCATCACTCACTCAATACTCCTCTGGAAGAGGGACAACCAGCAGGAGGGAGAGCAAGGAAAGGAGAGGAAGAAAATGAAAAATAAGAAAAATTAAAGGTGAAGGAAATAGAAAATATCAATATCCTGTCACATGAGCAAGTTAACTCATCCCAGTGTGATTTGTGATTGAACCAAAAAAAAAAAGAAAAATAAAGCTTATCTAGGGATGTAAAATATAACTTCATAATAAAGATGTATTTGGAAGTAATTCGTGACTAAATACTTCCTTCCAAATAATTCCTTATCTCAAAGGAAAAAACATTTGGAATGCCAGAACACTGAAGGTATTCACACGTGAAAAACGTCACCAGGTTACTCATACACAGATTCTGTGCCAAACCTTCGTTTTAAACTCCTTGGAAAGAACTAAGCTAGAAATAAAGTACTTTCTTTCAAGACAGATTTCATCCGCGTGCCGATGCATTTGGGAAAGGAGGATGCATTATTCTTAAAATCCAGGTTTTTGATATAAACCTGTGAAAATTCAAGGGAGTTTCGTGTCAGCCTGGGACCTTTGCTGCGTTAAGGATCTGAAGTCGGAGCTCCTGGACAAACCCTGACTGTTTGGGAACAAAGGTAGCGAAAAGAAAAAAAAAGAAAGCTGAGAGTAAAGTTCAGATTCCAGGCCGGAGAGAAAAAGAAGTTGAAACCCAAGCTGGGGAGGAGATCGATGTTCTTCCGCTCGAATACACCCAAACCTGTCGGGGGAGAAACTCAACCACTCCGGGCCGCTTCCAGCGAGCCCCGCGCAGAAAGAATCACAACCAGGACGAGGGCAAAGCCTCTTCCTTGGGGATAATTTGAGGGATCAGAAGAGGGAAGTGAGGCCGGGCACAGATTTCCTTACCTCGGAGCTGCGCCCCAAGGACGAGCGCAGCGCCCAGCCAGGCGCGGCCGCGCATCGGGGAGGCGAACCCGGGGCTGCACAGACAAATCCGCGGAGGCTTCTCCTTGACCGGGTGAAAGATGAGCTTCTCGAAGTCTTCCCAGCACGACGGGGCAGATTCCTCGCCCCCAGCTCGGCCTGCGAGGGAAGGGGAGCGCTCCCCGTGCCCGGTCGGGGCGCGCTCCTTGCCAAGGTGTGCCCGGCCGCGCTCACCTCTGCCGTAAATCTGCGAGATTCCCAAGGTGAGGGTGATTCCTTCTCCCTCCCATATTCCCCTGCTCTTTTGTGTTGCAATCATCTCTCCTCCCAGCCGCCACCCGAAACCACTCCCTTCTTGTGGGAGGTAAAAGAACATTTGCCCGGAGGTGTTCATAGGTGGCTCCAAGGAACGAGGGCCATTTGTTCGGCAAAAAAGATCTGCAAACAATCCTCAAAAGAGCAGCCCAAAACTGACAGTCGGTGGCCACAGGCTCATTCCTGAGGATGGAAACGTCCCACCAAACACAGATACGTACCCTAAAATTTGAACGCTCCTTGGTAGCAGCCAAGGATTGGGAGCCCGGTGCTTGGGGAAGTTCTTGGAAAAATCAAAAAGTGGAAAACGGGTCCAGCCCGGGCGTATTCCAGGCACAGCTGGGGAAACGCCGCGGTGTTCCACAGGTGAGAAATTCCATGGGACACAAAATATTCAGCAGGAAGCACGCGGCAGTCGTGAGAGGGTGAAACCAACCTGAGCCTGTGTTGGCGAAATGAGGGTGTTTGCATTCGGGGTCACAAATCATCACCGGCAGCCGCCGTGTTTCTGTCTGGCTCCCCAGAAGTCATCCCAGGTTACCGCTTTCAGTTGTGGCTGGCGCCGATTTCCTTTGCGGGGGTGCAAGGGGAGGGTGTCCGAACCTCTGGGTCTTTAGGGAGGGGGCTCCCTTCAGCGATTTAGCGATGGAAAAACAGCACGGAGTCCGTCAGCTCCCTGGATTGCCCCAAAGCGGAACAGGGAATCCTGTGTGTGCTAATAAATCCCTGCTAACAGCTCCAGGATCTCCATTTTCCTGGGAATGATTTGGTCCCTTCTTCTCCCCAGCTTTCCACTCAGTTTCCATTATTCCAACATATCACCTCCTTTTGTTTCCTTGCCGCCGTGAATATTTATCACTCCGGGGCTCTGTTCAGGTTGGGTTTAAAGTTTAGCAGCTGATTTGCTGCCACTTCCGAATCCTGTTTCTGCACAGGGCTGGGAGCAGCCCCTGTTCCCACCTTTGCCCGCAGACTTTTGCTAATCTTCATTTTCTTTCAAAACATGCGGATTCCAGCCTTTAAGAGGAGACCACACTCTCCAGTAACCCAAATTCTCTGATGCTCCACTTGGAAACATAAAAACGGAAAAGAAAGCCCTGACGGCCAAAGAGAGCACCCCAATAAAGGAAACGGGGCGCAGCAACATCGCCTCGCCGTCCGTGCCAGCATCCCCGGGGGCTGTAGAGCCCGGAGTGCCCCTGGCCCGGTCCCTCGGGGTCGGTGCCCGCCCCAAGCCCCGGCTGGCAGGGACCGTGCCCGGCGTGCGGCGCTGGCCGGGCCAGGAGCCCCCTCTAGTGGGGCCAGGCCACTTCCACGGGCAGCGCCCGAGCCGGAGAACCTCCCAAAAATGCTGCTGGGAACTCTCCGGCAGGGCCCCGGAGAGGGGCTGGGCGCAGGGGATGGGCAGGAGCCCAGGCTCGGTTCTGTGTCCGTGCAGGGGCTCTGGGTGCTGAGCTTTGGCTGCTCCTTCTGGTTCCTTTATTCCAGACTTGCCGTGCCTGAAAGGGACCGCGGGAAGATGGAGAGGGGCTCTTCATCAGCATCTGTGGGATAGAACAAGGGGCAGTGGGTTCAGACTGCCAGAGGGCAGGGCTGGCTGGGATATAGGGGAGGAATTCTGCCCTGTGAGGGTGGCACAGAGCAGCTGTGGCTGCCCCTGGATCCCTGGGAGTGTCAAGGCCAGGCTGGACAGGGCTCAGAGCAGCCTGGGACAGTGGAAAGTGTTCCTGCCCTGGCAGGGTGTGGATGGGTTGGATTCATGGTCCTTTCCCACCCAAACCATCCTGGGGTTCCACGTGGAGCCGCTTGCCGCAGTTGGAACTTCTCAAGCTCTCGCTTTGGGAAGCTGCTGGGAAGGTCCCGATGGCAGATCTGATTCCGGCTTGTTTCTCTCTCCTGCTGCCCCCAGAGCCTCTCCAGGAGCTGTCCCGAGCCCTGCAGAGCTGCTGCAGAGCAGAGCAGCCACCCCTCGCTGCTGGTGACGTTTTGAGGCATTTTGAGCCTCCGCACTTCCTGACCTGGGTTTATTTCACGTGTCTGACTCTGCCTTGGCTGCTCTGGAAAGGGTGAGTCCCCCAGCCCTGCTCGGGTTGGTAACAATTCTGGGAAAAACAATCCCGGGCCTCTTTCTAGAAAAGCCAACGTGTTCTTTCCTGCCACAGCCAGGCCAGTCTGATGTGGTGGAGAGGAGCAGCAGGAGGAGGAAGATGAGGATGAGGCTGGAGCAGTTCCTGCCCCTCCTGGGGCTCCTGCTGTGTGCAGGTGAGTCCCCAAACTTCAGTCAGCTGGGTTGGAGCTTGGTGCAGTGTGAGCTGTAAGGTTCCACGCTCTTTAGTTTGGTTTTATCCTTTTTCCTTTATCCGTGCACTGCTCTTAAAGCGTTTGGTGATCCTGGGTGAATAATTCAGGCTTGGTGGGGCAGCAGGGGTGTGGTGGCAGCTCCCGGCTGGGCAGCTGGAATGCCCCGGTTTGGGATGAGGTGCAGAGCGCCTGTGAAGGCTCTGAAAACCCAGTGATGAGGGGAGGTAAGGGCGCAGAATAATCCATTCAGAGCTGCTACAATGAGATTGCAACTGCTCTGCCCAAGTGCTGCAAATACCCATCTTTGTGGAGATAGAAATCGTGGTTCATCACTGGCCTGTTCTTTCTTCAGATTTGAATTTATCTATGTAACACAAAAAAGCATCAGGTCACCTCTCCAGCCAAGAGCGGAGTTCAAATCACAATCCCTTTCTTACCTCACTTTTTGCAAAAAGACAAATGTCTCTGAGGGAAATCACAAATCTGATTCACACCTCCTAAAAACTCTTTCTTCAATACTCCAGCTCCAGAGCTTGGCATGGAGCAAGTTGTTTCCTACAAGGCAGAAAAGCCACAGAGATAAACAGCATTAAATCAACACCAGGACCCCACTCCCCAGCGAGTTCTCTTGCAGAGGTCAGAGGTTCTTACCAGGACTTTCCAGCAGCGTTTGCTCCACAGTAATAAAGCAAAATTTGGGTTTTGCATCTTGCAATAACAACCTTTTTCTGTGAGCTGGGCTGGAAAATGATTCAAGTTTCCACTCCACGTTAGGCTGTGTTAAAAATGGCTTCCAAGTTCAGAACAACATCCTGTCTCACCACCAGAATATTTCTGATGCCTTCAGCATGAACGTGGGGTTATAAACATCTCTTGCAAGTTCAGAAAGGATGTCCTGGGAGTAGGAAAGGTGTGTGATATCTGGAGCTCAATTATTTACCATTTCTTATTCTTTTTTTTTGCAGTTGGCACCACAGTTCAGCAAGGTGAGTGCCATCCTTAACTATTTATCATGTTAAACCCCCCAAATGTTCCTCAAGAACGAGGACTAAGAGTTAAATAGAAAAATTTGAATTTTTTAAGTATTGCAGGATAGGAAAAATTCACTGTTCATTAATTGACAGTGATCTTACTGACTGGAGAAATTGGTCCCTAATTATTACAAGTGTTGGGCATTTCCCACAGCACCAAGCAGTGAGGCCACGCTGAGATGATTTTTTAACACTCCTTATTTTCTTTTTTGCAGATGAAGAACTGGAGGGTAAGTGAATTTTATCAGCATTCTTATTTAGAGGGATATAAGGGCTGTAGCTCACTAAAAACCAGGTGGAAATAATTGATTTTTGCTCTTGGGTTCCTTTCTCATTGGTGTGCCTCCCCAAGGCGAGTTCCTGGTGGAGATTTCTGGCACCACGGTGACAATCACGTGTCCCTTTGAGGACGAGGGCATCCGGTGGGACCTGTCTGGGAAGAGAGAGGACACCACGGAGAGGAAGTTCATTATAAGGGACCATGACAGCACTCCTGCCAACCTGAGCTGCTCCTTGCGCAACATGAGGCGCCAGCTGTACCTGAACGCCAGAGGTGAGCGCAGACCCCTCACCCTGCACATCCAGGGGCAGCTTTTGGGAGCTGGTGCCTGCTTTTCAGTGCTGGGCTGCAGAATGTGGTGCTGCTGAGGACATTCCTCTGTGCGTGGGCAGTGAAAGAGCCCCAGAGCGTGTTTTTGGCAGAAGGAATCTCCCCTTCCCTCTCAGTTTGCCCTTTTCCCCTTGCCCGTGGTGAGCGAGGGCTGGGCTCTCCCTGGCTCTGAGCATCTCCCCTGCCCTCGTCCCCCTGCAGTGTGTGCCAACTGCGAGGAGCTGGACGCCCTGACGGTGGCAGGGATCATCTCTGCCGACCTCCTCATCACCCTGGGGGTGCTGATCCTGGTCTACTACTTCAGCAAAGGCAGGAGGGGACGAGCCAGCGCTGCTGGGGACAGTCGGCCGCGAGGTGAGAGCCATTCCAGGCACCCCTGCTCCCCATGCCATCCTCTGTCACCCCAGAGAAACACTCACAGCCCCACCAGCTTCCAGCCAATGCTCCTGCTTCCCACGGGTGCTCTCCAGGCTGCCTTCGTGCAGGGATGGCAGTGGCTGCTGTGCCAAAGCTTCCCGCTCACAGGAATCCATTTTCCCAGGCCGCTGTGCTGGAGCCAACCCTGCAGCTCCTGGCAGCAGCTGCCTCTTCAAAAGCTCAGGATAAATCCATGGGAGTTGGTCCTTGGTGTTCCTGGCCCTGGGGTCAGCCTGGAGATCCCTCCTGACAGGAATCCTCAAGGATTCACCCTCCCTGTGCCTCTGTTTCAGGTCAGAAGATGCAGCGTCCTCCCCCTGTCCCAAACCCGGACTATGAGGTGAGGACAATCCCTGAGCTTTCCATCCCTGCTGGCTGGGGAGGGAGAGCCAGGGCATTTATCCTGCAAGGAGCATCCAGTCAAGCTCCAAATTTTCCTGGCAGTGGAGGAAAAATGTGGTGAAGGTGCAGCCCCTTTTTGCTGGTGCTGCAGCAGGGATTTATCTGGGAGCAGAACTGCAGCTCCCTGGGCACTGCCCCTGCTCTGTTGTGCTTTTCTCCACGTCCTGAGTGGGCTCAGGTAAGGATTGCTGACCCCAGATCCCTGCTGTTCCCACAGCCCATCCGGAAAGGCCAGCGGGAGGTGTATGCAGGCCTGGAGCACAGGGGCATCTGAAATTCCCGGAGATGACAGCCTGGAGCCAGCAGCACTGGGGCTAAAAACGCTTCTGCCCAGCTTGTTCCCAGCTCTCTGCAGCTCTGCTGAGACCCTGGCATTTTGGGATAAGCCAGGTGGCCACAGGACAGGGGTGTGCTTGGGTTTGCCCCCAGGGAACAGAAGTGAGCACATTGCCAAGAGATTTCCTTCTCATTAAAGAGCTGCAGCCTCACTGGTGCTTCCTGGTCTCCTTTTCCCCTCACACTTCTCTCTGCTCCTGTTGGTTTTCCCTCCAGTTTAATTTCTGCCCTGAGTGCCTCCACTTGCTCCTGGTGGGCTGAGAACAGATCCCCCTCAGGGGGATTTGCCTCTGACCCGCTCCTGCTCTCACCTTCGCAGCCTCACCTCCATTTGCAGCCAAAGCAGCAGAGGCAGGCGGTGAAAAGCCCCCCAAAAAACCATCCCAGCAGCAGAGGCAGGTGGTGAAAAACCCCCCCAAAAAAAAATCCCAGCAGCAGAGGCAGAGCAAAGGAGGCCCGTGGGTGGTTCTGTTGCCTGTTTCAGGTCGAAGCCCTGCTGAGCCACCCCCGTTTGTGCCCTGAGCAGAGGAAGCAGCAGCAGAGCAGGGCTGGGTGCTCGGAGCAGGGCTCAGCTGCAGGAGGGGAGGTGAAGCCCAGCAGCTCCAGGATGCGGTTTGGAGGCACAGCTGGGTTTGTTCACCACAACAGGCCCTGCCCCAGCAGGGAGATGGCGAGATACACTCACAGCACCAGCCCCCAGCAGCTCCAAAACCTCTCGTGTTCTCACCTTCTGCAAGCCTGCTCAGCCTGGGCTGCTCTGGCTGTACAGGGCCTGAATTTTGCTTCTAAAAACCCTCAAATTTTGCTACATGCCATTTTTGGGGTACCTCAATGTACAAATTTGCCCCAGTGTTTGTCCCAGCCGGTGCCACCCCACACATTCCTTGTCCCAGCAGGATCAGCACCTATCCAGGGGTAAAAGCTCTGCCCCTGGGCTTACCTGCACAGGGGATATTTCTTTGTCCTTCCCAGGGTGAGGTGATTCTGGCTGGCCCTGTGTCTGTGTCGTGTTTTGGGGACTCAGACTTCATGAGCTGTTTCTGCGTGGGGCTGGGGAGTGGAGACCTGGCCTTGCCAGTGACCAAATTCCATCCTCTGTGCACCTTCCCAGTGACCAAATCCCATCCTGTGCATCTTCCCAGTGACCAAATCCCATCCTGTGCATCTTCCTAGTGACCAAATTCCATCCTGTGCATCTTCCCNCATGCTGGCTGGCCCTGTGTCTGTGTCATGTTTTGGGGACTCAGACTTCACGAGCTGTTTCTGCTTGGGGCTTGGGGCTGGGGAGTGGAGACCTGGCCTTGCCAGTGACCATATCCCATCCTGTGTGCACCTTCCCAGTGACCAAATCCCATCCTGTGCATCTTCCTAGTGACCAAATTCCATCCTGTGCATCTTCCCAGTGACCAAATCCAATCCCTATGCTTTCCTAGTGACTAAATTCCATTCTGTGTGNCTAGTGACCAAATTCCATCCTGTGCATCTTCCCAGTGACCAAATCCCATCCTGTGCCTTTCCAGTGACCTAACCCCATCCTGTGCCTTCCCAGTGACCACATCCAATCCCTGTGCTTTCCCAGTGACTAAATTCCATTCTGTGTGCACCTTCCCAGTGACCAAATCCCATCCTTGTGCCTTCCCCAAGACCCAGACAGAGCAGAAGGAGCAGGGAGCGTGTGGGACAGGCTCATTTTTAATGGCAGGAATACAGAAGTGTAAGAGGTCATGGGATGAGCACAGGGCTCCAAGCAGCCCATCCTGGAGGGGTCTCCAAGCTGATGGAGGCAGTCTCAGAGTGTTCCCACTTCACCTGCGGGCACGGGTGGGAGCCAGCCGGCTGTACTGCTCATCCTCCCGCTCTCCCAGGGGCTGAGAGGGGGAAAAAAGGGGAGATAAGCCAAAACTGCACCTGCCCAGCCCTGGGAGGGCCAGCTGGGTCAGATATTGGCAAGATTCTCTCCACGCTGAGGTGCTGAAGGTGCCCACACTCACCTGGTAAAGCTCGTTGGCGATCAGGTTCTGCCTGTCAGAAGCTGAAGGAAGAAAGGCCAGGGATCAGAGAAGGCATGGGCAATATGGGGAACATCTCCAAACAACCCCAAGAGCCCCCAGAGGCGCCAGGCACAGCCCTGGGGTTTCTCCCACCCCTCACCTCGTGACGTGTGTCCCCTGTCGTGGCCAGTGACGCAGTACACGGCCACTGCCAGGAACAGCGTGGCCACGACGTCCGCCACGACGATGCCTGAGATGGTGGGAGCATCCACCTCGATGCAGTTCTGGCACACTGGAAGCCCAAAAGGACACGGACACTGAGGGCAGGGTGCTCAGCCAGCCCTGCCGGCCCAGGAGAGAGCAGCTGGGTCTGCTGTGTGACCCAGGGCAGCGGCACGAGCCACCCTGTGTCCCCCACAGCAGCAGCTCGTGGCACTAAACAAGGCTGCAGAGCTGCCACAGCGACAGCACACGCAGAGGAACCTGCAGCAAACACTGCCAGGTGAGGGGAAATTCCCTCAAAACTTGGCTGGGGTGAAAACTCTGGACAAGCAGGAAGGAGTGCAGCACTTACTCCGGTAGTGCACCTGGAGGCTTCTCCTTTGGCCGTCTGTTTCACACACGTAGAGGCCTCTGGGGTCGTCGTAAACCCCGCTCAGGTCCAGCTGTGCCTCGTGTCCAACGGCGCTCCCATCTTTCCACCATGTGATGTTCTTGTTGCCTTGGCCTCGCACACATTCCAGGAACACCTTCCCGCTGAATTCCTTCACGTGTATCTGCCCTGGGGAGGGAGAAGAGAGCAGAGAGCTTCACCTCTGAGCTAGCAGCAGCAGCGCGGGGCTCGGAGCTCCTTCCTGGGGGTGAAGCATCACATCAGGCTGTCCCAAAAAAATTCTGGGCCAAGCAGGCTCCCCTATCCTCGATTTTTTTTTCCCATCAACATTCCCCTCGGGTGGAAAACCTCACCCAGCACCCTCTCAGCACGTCCAGCAACCACAGCGAGTGTCCGGCCGCTGACCCCACACCTCGGACTCACCTCGGACCCCCCAGCTGGCCACGGTCAGGCTGGCCAGCAGTGCCCAGGCACTCAGGACCTTTCCCCTGGCCATGGCACGGCGCTGGCGGCTCTGTCCCCGCTCGCAGGACCTGCGGAGAGCTGCTAACCCAAGGCACCACCCGCCCGGGGCTGCGTCAGGCACCGGATGCCGGGGGCTGCTCCTCCCTGCCCCGGCAGCCGGGGAGGGATGAGGGGCTCCTCCAGCAGCCAGGGGACAAAGAGCCTGCACAGCCACAGAACCCAGCAGCATCCACAGGTCCCCCAGCATCCGTGGAGCCCCCTCGGCATCAACGGAGCCCCCCCAGCATCCAGAGACCCCTGCAGCAGCTGGGGAGCCCCCCAGGGTTCCCATGTCCCTCCCCTGTC
>VZTB01004490.1:73660-93669 GCA_013397245.1 Thryothorus ludovicianus
AACCCCCCAGCACCCACGGAACCTTGCAGAAGCCACTGAGCCCCCCATGTCCCCATAATCGCGGTCTCTGATTCCCTCTCCATCCCCGTGTCCCCATAACCGCGGACGTTGATCCGCCAGCATCTCCATGTCCCCATAACTGCGGTCTCCGATTCCCCCAGCATCTGTATCCCCTTAACCGCGGTCTCTGATTCCCCCCCAAATCTCCGTGTCTCCATAACCGCGGTCCCCGTCCCCGTCTCCCCTCCCAAATTTCCGCTGTCCCCGGGCAGCCTCGAACCCGCGGCCCCTCTCTCGCGGTTCGCGCCGCGGTCCCGTGTCCCTCGCGGCCGCCGTAGGGCGCGCAGCCATGGCGGCGCGCTCGGTGTCGCTGGTGGCGGCCGTGCTGGCACACTCGGGCCAGCTCGACAAGGAGCACCTGGGAGCCCGCGTCGGGCGCCTCTCCCGCCGCGCCGAGGAGCTCAAGGCAAGAGAGGGGGAGCGGGGGGGGCGCGGGGAGAGGCGCGGGGCCGGCGGAGCCGGTCAGGACCGGGTGCCCTGGTTCAGCTCCGGTATCCGGTTCATCCCGGGGTGCCCAGCCCTGGGTCAGCTGGATCAGGGTGCCCAGCCTCGGTTCAGCCCTGGCTGTCCGGTCCTGGTTCATCCCGGAGTGCCCAGCCCTGGTCAGGGGGTGGTCAGGGGTGCCCAGCCCTGGTCAGGGGGTGTCCCAGTCCTGGTCCATCCCAGGGTGCTCAGCCCTGGTCAGGGGGTGCCCCAGCCCTGGTCCGTCTCGGGGTGCCCAGCCCTGGTCAGGGGTCCCCCAGCACTGGTCAGGGGGTCTGCAGCTCTGGTCAGGGGGTGCCCCAGCCCTGGTCNGGTGCCCAGCCCTGGTCCATCTCGGGGTGCCCCAGCCCTGGTCAGGGTGTGTCCCAGTCCTGGTCCATCCCAGGGTGTTCAGCCCTGGTCAGGGGGTGCCCAGCCCTGCCCCAGCTCTCGTCAGGGGTGCCCAGCTCTGGTCAGGGGGTGCCCCAGCCCTGGTCAGGGTGTGTCCCAGTCCTGGTCTGATCCTGGGGGTCCCTTCCAGCTCAGGAGATCCTGAGCCGGGCCCCATCTCGAGGTACCCAGCCCTGCCCCATCCCTGCCAGGCTCTCTCACCCCGTCCCGGCGGTGCTGTCCCCGTGTCCCCGAGGTGACGCTGTGGCGCTGTCCCCAGGGAGAGGTGTGCACCATGATCAACATGAAGTACAGCGAGTTCCTGCCCAGCGTGCAGGGCGCACAGGACCTGGTGGCACAGGTGGAGGGGCTGGCCAACAACATCGACCTGCTCAAGGTGGAAATCGAGAACGAGGTGACTCCAGGGGGGACGTTCTGCTCCATTTCAGCCCAAATCTGCAGCCCCCCACCCCATCATGGGGAGTTTGGTCACAGCCCCAACCTGACACAGCTCAAGGAGTGTCTGGACAACACTTTCATGGTGGGATTTTGGGGTTTGATGATCCTGGGGGTCCCTTCCAGCTCAGGAGATCCTGTGACTGAGATCCCTGGGTGATACCAGCCCTAAAGAATGCCTTGAGGTGACACCAGGGTGTCATTAAGGGATTGTCACTCTGGTGTGGGTGGAAAAGTGTGTCACAGTGTCCCTGGCTGTGGCAGGGGGTGGGACACAGGACTAAAAAGGATAGAGTTTTTTCCCTCCTCACCAAATTATTCTGTGAACAGAAATAAATGATAAATTTAAGAGGAAAAGGTGTGTGCCAACAAAACCGCTGCCAACGCACTGAAAAATGTTCTCATTGCAGGTCCAGCAGGATCTCACCGTGGCTGTTGCTGAGTTCACAGAGCTGAAGCAGCAGCTGGAGAGGGACACGCTGGTCCTGAGCGTCCTGAAAAAGCTGCAGGAGGTGAGGAGGGGGAGCAAACCAATCCTGTGTTCTGGCTGAGTGTCTGCAGCTCAGGACTTTGGGGGAGTGTGGGAGCAGAGCTGCAGTGCCACTGCCTGGCCTTTGCAGTTTGACACGGCCATGGAAGAGAGCAGCTCTGCCCTGCTGGAGGAGCAGTACGTGACAGCAGCTCAGCAGCTGGAGAAGGTACCAGGGGCCCTTGGCATGGTGCTGAGCCCCGGGGGGGGTCACTGGCAGGGACAGTGCCTACCTGAGCTCTGTGCTGTCCCCTCCAGGCTCGGAGCAGCCTCAGGAGCCTGGAGTCCCGCAGGGGCTTTGAGCTGAAGATCCTCAAGGCCCTGGGCATGGAGCTCACGGTGCAGACTCAGAACGTGATCTACCACCTCGGGGAGGAGTGGCAGAAGCTCGTTGTGTGGAAGCTCCCCCCTTCCAAAGGTGCTCACAGGGGTTTGTTTCTCACTCCCTCTGCCCCTCTCAAGTGCCCGTTTGCACCTGTGAGGTGGCACGTGCAGAAAAGCTGCAGGGCTGAGGGGCTTGAACCAGCCCCTGCTCTGGGTAGGGAGGGATCTTTGCTGCTGCTGTGGCTCTGTGACAGCCCTGGGTGTGCTTTGTGTGCAGGCAGCAGCAGCCTGGAGGCCGTGGTGCTGTCGGAGCTGCACTTGCACACGGTGCCACCCCAGGACAAGGACACTGCTGTCCCACCCCTGGCTGCTGTGCTGCAGGCCCTGGCTGTCCTGGGAGAGCTGCACTCCAAGCTCAAAGGATTTGGTAAGACAGACCCCAGGAGCTCAGGGGGGTAGGTCAGGCTTGTTTTAACACGGATAGTGAGATCCACTTCACTCCAGCAGGGCACTGGAGAACTTCTGGCTTCTGTTTCCCACTGAGGTGAATGCTGTGGCTCTTATTAACAGGAAAATATTCATCCCATTGTCTACCTGGAATTATTTCTCCTTTCCTGACAGTTCAGTGTACTTCTGACCCATGACCATGTGGTTTCAGAGCCTCATGCTTGAAGAGTTTTCCTTCATCCCTGACAGAGCTGATCAAGGGATTGTTCCTTCCACTTCCTGCAGTCCCTAAATCCAGAACACTCAGGGCTGGACCTCACTGAGCAATCTGCTGTTGGAAAAGCTCTCTTTTCCCCTTTCCTCAGGCCGGCTTCTGCTGCAGTACATCCTGAAGCCACTGATCTCACACCCATCTCTGGAGCCAGTCCCAGAGGAGCAGCCAGATGTGTTCATCCTGAGGTTCAGGTCCCAGCAGCTTGCCTTGGACAAGGGCTCTCCCATGGAGGTGTTTGCCAAGATCAAGCTGGTTTTTGAAGTTCTGCACAAACACCTGCTAAGTAGGTAGTTCCTCTCTCTTGGAATTAGTTGTGATCAGTACCTGGTTCATGTAATGAGAGTTTTCTGGAATATCTGATTGTTAATCAGCACAACATGCAAGGAGGATGGAGGAGAGGCTTTTGAACTGGTGGAGGGCCTGGCCCAGGAGGCAGCTGCGTTAAAATCCATTTTTTTTCTTTGGGATGCAGATGTGTCTCTGGAGCAGCCTGGGGAAGGCAGAAAGGAAGGCAGAGTCACCCTGGCTGAGCTGCTGGGGGAGCTCATCTGGGAGGAGCTCTCAGACTGCCTCATCCACAACTGCCTGGTGAACTCCATCCCAACCAACAGCAGTGAACTGGAGCAGTACAAAGAGGTGGGTCCCAAAAACCCCCTCAGGTTTGGGCACAGCACTCCAGTGGGGTGGCATTCCAGTGGTCAATGCCCTCCAAAACCTCAATGCATCCTTTGCTTTCAGCTTTTATACCCAGTTTCACTTTGCTCCCTGGTTTTTGGAGGCTGTGCTAGCACAGAACACACCTTCTCTCCTCAGGTGATCGAGTCCACAGAGGAGTTTGAGGAAGCCCTGAAGCAGCTGCAGTTTTTGAAGGAGGACAGGACTGCCTTGCTGAAATACGCCTGCAATGTCAACTCCCACTTTGCCAACAAGAAGTGCCAGGATGTGATCATGGCAGCCAGGAGCCTGATGACCTCCGAAATCCACAACACTGTGAAGGTGACTGGGGATGCCTCACAACTGGAAAAGAATCTCTGAATGTTTTTTAATAGTGCTGCAGTGTTGTGTTTATCTCAAGGCTTAAATCTCTGCTTTCTAGCCTTGCAGATTCTCCTCTCTGAGCTCTAAACTCTGTTCCCCTCTCTTGCTTTCCCCTTAGATCACACCCGATTCCAGCACAGCCCTCCCAGAGCTCCCTGATCCTGCATCAGGAGACCACCAGAAAGTGCTCAGCCCCTCCAGCCTCGTGCACAGTGGCACAGTGAATGTGGGGAGTGAGAGCAGGCTGAGCCCCCTCACCCTGGGGCTGCCCTCCTGCCGCATCAGCTGCTCCGTGCAGCAGCTCGTGGAGCTGGCTTACCACACCCTGCTGGAGGCCACGGCCAGCACCGACCTCTGGTAGCAATTCTTTGGCATTCATTAGCTAGCAGTGGTTAGCAAATCAGTATTTAGTTATTTAGTGGCTTGGGTGTCAGCCTCTAGCAGCACCAAGCATTTGGGGGTAGATTTAAAGAGCTTGAAAGGATAGAAAATAACCAGAAATTAGATTCAATTCTTACTCTTGTTTTGGCTGGAGGATTATCCCTGGGTTTGGGCAGGATCCTGAACGCTGTTCATTCGGGTTCAGCAGCCCTTGGAGTTGGGCTTTTAGAAAAATCAGTTGTTTAGGGAATTCAAACCCATCTCCTTTTCCCAAAACCAAGTGCTGCCAGAGTTCTTGCTGTCTGTGTGCCACTGAAAGCAAAGAACTCTTGGGGAAAAGCAAACAGGATCCACATAAACTTCACTTTAACAGGCAGAGGCCACAGCCCTGAAGCAGGAGAGTTGCCCAGGTAACAGCTGCCCTCCAGGAGAGGGCTGAGTGTTCCTGCACACCTGGAGGGGCAGGGACAGTGCCCCCTTTGTTCTGGTCCCTTCCACACTGACCCTCAAGGTCAGCACAGCCTTTGGGAGTTTTCCAGAGTGTTGACAGTGCTGTCATTGATCCTGACAATCCCCTCTTTGTGGCAGTGCTTCAGTGCTCACAAAACCTTGTTGTGGGGCAGCTTGAGGGTCAGCTGTGAGCAGGGCATGAATGCCAGGCTGACAGGAATGCCAGGCTCACAGGAGGCCTCTCTCCCTTGCAGCTGTGTGCAGCTCTTTGACTGTGTCAGGAACATCTTCCAGCTCTTCTGTGAGGTGGTGCCCACATACCACAGGTGAGTGTGTCCATGTTTCCTGTTCTGTTGGAACAGTCCCACTTGTCCACTGCAGCCGGAGGCTCCATCAGCAAAAATCAAATATTCAATCTCTTACTAAACCATACCTGTGCAAAGCAGGTGCTTGAGAGTTTCTGTGTGGTCAGTCTCATGGTCAAGGGTGTGGGTGAAGTTCTCACACAGCTCTGTGTGACTTTGACCTCAGATCTGATGCACAGATTTTTCATGATGTTTTTCCTATGGAAAAAAAACGCAGCAGTGAAGATGGGAAGTTCACAATCCTGTCAGGGAGATCTCTCCCTTTTCCTCACTGTGACTGCTCTAACAAAAAGCATTCCTGTTTGAAAGTCCATGGCTGGAAACACTGTGGGATAACACAGGGTTCAAAAGCCATTACAGACTCTCTTCCTGCTAGTTCCTGTGGGGTTGTGGGAGGTTAAAATGTTTTTATCTGTATCAGTCCAGCCTTGCCAGCACCATCTTCTAACAGACCGTGCTTTTCTCTAGGATAGGCACAACCATTTTTTTTAACAGAACCAGCTCTAAATAACCCCATTTCTCCCTTTTCCCTTCTTGCTGGGCCAGGGAGAACCTGCAGAAGCTGCCTCAGCTGGCTGCCATCCACCACAACAACTGCATGTACATCTCCCACCACCTGCTCACCCTGGGCCACCAGTTCCGCCGCCGCGGCACCGGCGTGCTCAGCAGCGACACTGCCACCTTTGTGGACCTGGTGCCTGGCTTCAGGAGGCTGGGTAACTTCACCTTCCCCTCCTCCTCCCTTCTGGGTCACCTGGGAGTTCACCCTGCTGGGTGTTTCGTGGAGGGGTGGCTGCTCACTCGGTGCCAGCAGAGGATTGGTGGTTCCTGGAGAAGTGGCAGGAATGTTCTCTGAGTTAGGGAGTTTTGGCTTTTTGAAACCCACATCTTGTCCTGAGCTTAGTCCCAAGAGCAGTTCAGTATCCAGCAGGATGTCAGCACTGTGTTTGGGGATCTGCTGCTCAGCCCTTTGCTATTTTCATTAGTTGTTCTACAGAAATAAATTCAGAGACAAGTTTGTGTGAGCTAACAGGAGTCATCCACAATTCCTCCTGCTACTCTTTTTTTCCAGCAGTGTTGCAGCAGTGCAAGCTGCACAAGAGCCCACTGCTTAAACTGGCTCTGGGAGACTCTTTAGAGGCTGGAAAATTGATTAAAAATAAAACATTAAAGCAAGTTCATTATTCAGCACTTACAGCAACAAATAGGCAGAGCAAATTTAGTGATTGCTTAATTGCTTCTCTGTGCTTGTTTTGCTCCTAAAGGGACAGGGTGTTTCCTGGCCCAGATGCGAGTGCAGAAGGGAGAAATCCTGGAGAGGCTCTCGAGTGCCAGGAACTTTTCCAACATGGACGATGAGGAGAATTACTGTGCAGCAAATAAAGCCATAAAGCAGGTAAGGAAGGCAGAGAAAGAACCTGCCAGTGTGGGGCTGACAGTTCTGTGTCTGAAACTTCACAGCTGAAGGCCTGTCAGGATCCTTTCTTTACAAGGGAAGGCTTCTTATTTTCTCAGGAGAAGGCCTGTAAATAAACTCTCCAAACAATATTCCTTCTCAAAACAGCAGTGGTGTTTCTCATTCCTGTTCTCACAATATAATATATTGTTTCCTCACCTATCCAATGGTTGTAGGAAAGGTGGTGTTCCTGTTCACCATTCACTTTGTACTTAGCAAAGTGCCTTATACATGGTATTTTGTTAATAAAACTACACTTTTTAGCCTTCTGATGAACTGCAGTTGGGGTCTGTGTGTTTCTGTTTGTCAGTGACAGTGACATGTCAGTGCCTGGAGGTGTCCAGGGGAGGCTGCAGTGTGTAACCTCAGCCCTGACAGCTGTGCAACTGCTGAAAAACCTGTTTCCTGATGGGATGGGTTGGGTTTTTGTCCTGGGCTGTGTTTTTAGCAGGATTGCTTCTCCCCATGTGTACTCCCCTGATGGCCTGGTGCCTTTCCCAGGGCTCTGCTGTCACTCTCAGCTGTTGTTGCCTTGCAGGTGCTGCACCAGCTGAGGAGGCTGGGCATGGTGTGGCAGGACGTGCTCCCTGTGAACGTGTACTGCAAGGCCATGGGGACCTTACTGAACACAGCCATGGCAGAGATTGTCACCAGGATTGCTGCCCTGGAGGTAACAGCCGTGGGGGGTGCTGGGGACAGCATCTGTCACCTCCAGACACTGTCCCCACTTCAGGGGAGGAGTTCATTCACACAGAAATTCCACGGGAAACGTTCACAATCCCAATTTTTCATTTCACCTGGCACTCCAGAGATAAACCTCACCTGTGCTCTGTTCATGTTTTCCCTGTTCCAGGATATCTCTGCAGAGGATGCAGACAGGCTGTACTCACTCTGCAGGATCATGGTGGAGGAGGGACCCCAGGTTTTCACCCCTCTGCTTGAAGAAGATGAAAACAAGAAGTACCAGGAGCAAGTTCCAGTCTATGTGCAGAAGTGGATGACATTCAAGGAGCTGATGATCATCCTGCAGGCCAACCTCCAAGAAATCGTGGATCAGTAGGTGTTTTCCTTTCCTGCTGCTTCTCCAGACCTGTGCCAGGCAGCTGGAGTTCAGAGGAGAGGCAGGAGCTGCTCACAAGGGTCAGGAGGAGCTCCTGGAGTTCAGAGGAGAGAACAAGGATCAGGATCAGCTCCTGGAGTTCAGAGGGAAGGCAGGAACTGCTCACAAGGGTCAGGAGGAGCTCCTGGAGTTCAGAGGAGAGAACAAGGGTCAGGATGAGCCCCTGGAGTTCAGAGGGAAGGCAGGAACTGCCAACAAGGGTCAGGATGAGCTCCTGGAGTTCAGAGGAGAGGCAGACACTGCTCACAAGGGTCAGGATGAGCTCCTGGAGTTCAGAGGGAAGGCAGGAACTACCAACAAGGGTCAGGATGAGCTCCTGGAGTTCAGGGAGAGAACAAGGGTCAGGATCAGCTCCTGGCACAGGTCCTGGAGGCTTGTTTGAGGTGCCATTTCTGGGCAGGTTGGTGACATGGAGCTCTCCCTGTGTCCCATCCAGGTGGGCAGATGGCAAGGGGCCCCTGGCAGAGGCGTTTTCAGCAGCTGAGGTGAAGAGCCTGATCCGAGCCTTGTTCAAGAACACAGAGAGGAGAGCAGCAGCCCTGGCCAAGATCAAGTGACTCCAGTTTACACCTGCATCTTGTGGCACAGCAAGAGTAAATTTAAAAAAAAAAAAATATTTGTAAGTGTCAGTTTGCTTTTCTTATTTGTACTGATCTGAAAAACTTTGGGATTGGGTGGGTGCTTCCTGGAGCTTGGTGAATTCCTGGTGTTTGTGTAACCTCATCTCAGGCTGGGCTCAGGGCCCTGCAGGGGCATTTTCAGGGCTCACCTGGGACTTTTCTATGCAGTTGTACACCAGGGGACCTGCAGCCCCTCTGTGACCTCTCAAACCACACAAGGAACCCTCAGACTTGGAGAGCTTTTGCTGTCCCTCCAGGAAGTGCCAAACTTTCCCACCTCAGCTTCCCCTGAGGAGCAGACCTCGAGGGGGAGACCCTTGAGAGAGGGATGTGGGGAGAGGAGATCCTGTGCTGAAAGAAGCATTGATCAGCTCACAGGATTTCTCACAAGTAGGGAAATTCTCTTATTTCTCATGGAAAATATCTTCAGACTGCTTTAGAACCTCCCAGTGTCACTTCCCCAAGTGCAGAAGCCAGTTCAGCTCCTTGCTGTGTGTTCCTGTTGGGTGTGAACTGTGTAACTCTGGTGTCTTCCTGGTGTTGTATTTTCTGTCCTTCAAGAATGATGAGAGAAATGTAAACCAATAGAAAAAGGGAATGAAAGGTGCACTGTCAGCATGAAGTCACAAAAGGCTGTGGTTGGCACTTGGATTATTGTACATTTCTTTTAAGTTAAAAACTCACTGAGGGCATTCACTGAACTTAGCCCAGAGACCAAAGTGCTGCACATGTGGAGCAAAATCCTTCCTGCCCTGTAGTGCTTAGGAGAGTTCCAGTCACAGAGTTTCATGTTTTAGTCTGTTGTGTCCTTGTCATTGGCACTTTTGTCCCACCCCTGTTCCCACTTCCAGGCGTTTGTGCAGGGCCTGAGGCTTTCATGTCACCCCAGGCCTTGCAGAGCCTTTCTGGTTTTTTTTTCCCCCTGAGTGTTCCCAGGGCCCTGGCATCTCACGGGATCCCCTGCCCCTCCAGACACAGGAAAATCCAAAAATGTCTATTTTAAAAAACACCTTTCCCCTGTTGATTGTTCACAGAATTGTAATCTGCTATTTTCTTTAATAAACTATTTACTGAGCACGTCTGGGAGTCTGTTTGGGTTACAGTGAGACAGGAGGAGTCAGTCCTGGGCTGTTCTTCACTTGTGGGAAGGGCAGTGTGGAGTCTGTACTTGCCTGATTTCTAGTGGATCTAATAAAATCAATAAAAAAAACCAAAAAAAGAGCAGTCAGTACCATGAAAGAGATCCCAAAGGCTGGTGCATGCAGGGAAGGAGTCCAGCAGGATCCTGGGGTGTGAGAGCAGCTGAGGCTGTGCCCAGAGCTGGCCTTACCTGTGTGACCTGGTGGATCCAGGGCAGCAGCTGAGCCACGTTGGTGTAGACGCCGGGGTGGTTGGGCTCGGCACAGCCCTGGCCCCAGCTCACAATCCCCACCAGGCGCCACACGGAGCCATCCCAGCACACCAGGGGCCCCCCACTGTCCCCCTGCAGGGCACAGCCGGGCTCAGAGCCCCGAGGGCTCCCCCAGTGCCACCCCCTGCCAGGTGCCACCATGCCCAGCCCCGTCCAACCTGGCCTTGAGCTCTTCGGGGAGCATCCAAAGCTCGGGGCAGCCTGGGGGGTCCCCAGGGTGGCTGTGGGCACCCCCAGGTGTCCCTACCTGCCCTACCTGGCAGGCGTCCACGTGTCCCTGCAGGTGTCCTGCACACAGCATCCTGGCCGTGAGCTCACCCTTGTACACACAGGAGCTGTTGCACCTCCGGGTGCCAATCAGGGGCACCAGGGCCTCCTTCAGCGTCGCGGCCACCTGCGCTGGGGACGGGGACAGCGAGGAGCCGGGAGGGAGCGCCGAGGGGGCAGGAGGGGACAGCGGGGGAAGCTGGGGCTGCCTTGGGGGGTGAGGCATGGCCGGGCCCTCGGGAGCGGGGCTGGGGGGAGGCAGGGCGGGGTCGGAGCTCACCTTGGCCAGGTGCGGTGTAGCCCCAGCCCGACACCCAGCACTGCGTGCCCTGCAGCAGGTCCCGCGGGGACGGCGGCAGGCAGGCGGCTCGGATGGCACCTGCGGGGACAGCGACAGCTCCGGGGGACAGCTCCGGCAGGGCAGAGCCCTCAGCCTGCCTCGGGGATGGGAGAGGCACCGGACAGCCCCAGGAACAGCTCTGGGCACGTTGTGCCCACCCCGTGGCAGCCTGGGCGCTCTGCAGGGGGGTCAGGGCCAGGCTGGACAGAGCTTGGACACCCCAGGACAGCGGGAGGTGTCCCTGCCACGGTGGGGGTGGAACTGGGTGAGCTCTAAGGCCCCTTCCAGCCCAAACCATCCCGGGATTCTGGTTGTGCCAGAGCTGCTCTGGAGCGGCAGGCTCAGGACAGGCTGGGTTTGGGCAGCTTTTCACTGGGGGGTAGGACAGAAAACTCCATGGAAGGGCACAACAGCACCAGGATGGCACCAGGACTGTTCCATACCTGAGAAATTGAGGGGCACTCGGAGCCTCAGCAGGGCGATGTCGTAGTCGAGGCTGCTGTCGTTGTAGAGAGGGTGGGGGATGATCTCCCGGACTGGCACCCCAGCCTCGGGCTGGAGGGAGCTGTGGGTGACAATTCCCGCAAAAACCTGCCAGGCTGGGGCTGGCAGCTGCCTGGAACCGAGCGGGACGGGGCTGCCATGAGTGCGGGCACCGAGGTGTGGGCTAGCAGGGAGCCAGGATGGGCACGGGGAGCCGGGGAGGGGCACGGGGAGAGCCCGGGGAAGGGCACAGGGAGCCGGGCGTGGACTCAGAGAACCGGGGAGGGGCACAGGGAGAAAGGCATGGACACAGGGGACCGGGGAGGGGCACAGGGAGATGGGCATGGACACAGGGAACCAAGGAGGAGCACAGGGAGAGCCCGGGGNATACCTGAGAAATTGAGGGGCACTCGGAGCCTCAGCAGGGCGATGTCATAGTCGAGGCTGCTGTCGTTGTAGAGAGGGTGGGGGATGATCTCCCGGACTGGCACCCCAGCCTCGGGCTGGAGGGAGCTGTGGGTGACAATTCCCGCAAAAACCTGCCAGGCTGGGGCTGGCAGCGGCCTGGAACCGAGCGGGACGGGACTGCCGTGAGGGCGGGCAGCGAGGTGTGGGCTAGCAGGGAGCCAGGATGGGTACGGGGAGCCGGGCGTGGACACAGGGAACCGGGGAGGGGCACAGGGAGAGCCCGGGGAGGGGCACAGGGATGGGTACAGGAAGCCCGGGGTACCTGTACACACAGTGAGCTGCCGTGAGGATCCACTCGGGGGCCAGCACGGAGCCCCCACAGCGGTGCTGGGAGCCCTGGCACACACTGACCTGCCAGGGCCAGCGCCCGGGGGACACGTCTGTGCCCCCCACCACCCTGACGGCCCCCGCCTGCAGCCCACACTCTGCAAGGAACCGTGGGGAGAGGCTCCAGCTCCAGCCCTTCCTGCTGGAGGGGAGCCGGGGAAAAGGGAGGAAGGAAGCTGCTGCATCCAGGCAGAGACCCTGGGGACGCAGCAGAGGAGGGAATCACTCACCTGAGCACTGCAGAGCCACAATTCGACCGGATTTGCAGCTGCTCCTGGGTGGGACCAAGAATAAACATCAGCCAACACCCCTGGGCGGCTGCAGCAGCTCCCAGAGGGGCGTTTGCTGCACAGCACCTGCACATCTCTGTGCTCGAGCCTGAGAAAAGGCTCCAGCAAGCCCTGCCTGCCCCAGAGCTGCCCTTACCTGACCTGCCACATGTCCTCCAGGCTGCCTCCCCGCCGGGGTCTCACCTGCAGGAACTGCTGCCCAGCACTCACCTGCACGTCCGTCACGTTCACTCCCTTCTGCTGGGTCATGCTGCAAATGGAAATGTCCCAGGAAGGGCTCAGGAACGTGACCCCACCACGGGAGTATCACAGTCCCACAGCTCTGGCAGCTGGGGATGAGCTTTTCGGCTGGAGGGGCCTTCTGGAGCTGTTCCTGCAGGTTCCAAGCCCAGTTTTCCAGGGAATGGTGTGGCCTGGCCCCGACAAACCCCCCAGGCCTCAAGCAGCTGCTTTTGCCAAAAGTGACACAGGGCAAGTGCTGTGCCCACCTGAGGTAGCCGAGCTGCTGGCAGAGCAGGGTGCCCAGGGAGGGGTCCCAGTGCCCGTGGCACACCAGGAGCCAGCCAGGATGAGCTTCCAGCCGCGCTTCCAGCAGGGAATTCGCTGTGTTGATCCTGAAAGACACTGAAGCCATTTCCTGGCAGATGACCTGTGAGCTCCCTCCCTCTGTGCAGGGTCACGCACGGCCAAAGCAGGAAAAAGCACATCCTAAACCCCAGAAAAAAACCACCTGAGGAATTGGAAACTCTAAATGAACCCAGCCAGAGGGGTGAGAGGCAGAGGAGTCAGGGAAGAGTTGCTTTTTCTGTGAGAGCCCCCCGTGCAATGAAGCTGCACCGCTGAGGGGCTCAGCAGGACTTCAGAGAAAAGCAGGACTGCAAAACGTAGCAGATATTGACATTTCAAAGCCTCTTTTCTGCCCTTGCCAGCCCTGGCTCCCCTGTCCCCACCGTGGTGACATCAATCAAAGGTGCAAACCTGTGCCGGGAGCCCCGCGGACCACGGGCTCTTCCTCCTCACCATCATCACACGCAGGGATCGAATCCAAATCCTGCTCCTGGGGGAAACCCTGCTCCGGCCGGGGCTGCTTCATGTGCTGCCCTTCAGGGGACAGAGCAGGTGCTGAGGGTGGGCTCACACAGCCGGCAGCACCCAAAGGTGCCCCAATCCGGGGGCGATCCTGCCCCCTGCAAGAGCTGAACGAGCCCCTCCATGCCCACAGCTGCGCCCACCCCAGGCCAGGACTGACCAGGGAGCTCCCACGTCCCCCAGCCCTCTGCTGACCCCCCAAACTCGCTCTCGGGGTGTCAGCAGCGCTGTCCTGGGGGGACACTGACCGAGCAGCCACATCCCCGCCGCCAGCCCCGCCAGCAGCCCGGCCAGCCCCAGCAGCAGGAGCAGCCTCCGGACGGTGCAGAGAGCCCCGAGAGCCCCGGCAGGACCTGCAAGGGAGGCAGAGAGGGGCAGCGCGGTCGGGGCGCGTCCCGCAGCCCCTGCTGAATCCCCCGTGCGCTGATTTCCAGCGCTCATCCGCTCCTCTTTGGCGGGAGCAGCTGAGCTGAGCCCTGGATTCTGCCCGAGCCCAGCCCGCCCTGCCCCAGGGGCAGCTCACCCACCGTGCCCCGGGCACGCCGCTCCCCTCCGGGGCTCCGCATCCTCGGCGTGGCTCGGGCTGCGGGGACCCTGCTCGGCTGGGACCGAGCTCTGGGGACGGGAACAGAGCCGGGAACAGAGCCCCGAGCAGCTCCGGGCCACGGCTGGGGGGCTGGGAAGGGGATGGGCTGTGGGAAAGGGTTGGGGATGGGGTGTGGGAATGGGATGGGCTGTGGGATCCCTGCTCAGCATGGCAGGAGCTGCGGAGCCGAGCTCGGGTCCCCAGCAGCCAGCTCAGGTTCCTGTGCATGCGCTGAAGGCTGTCCCTGTCCCCAAACCCCCCTTCTCCCGCTGCCAGGGCGCTGCAGGGCTGGGGGCTCTGGCTCAGCCCCCCCTCCTCCATCCCCTGCTGCTCCAGGTGTCCCAAGGGGATGCCCCGAGCCAGAGCAGCAGCTGTGGGGCTGCCTCAGCCCCAAAGCATCTCTCACCTGCTGCCCCCTTTCCCCTCCCGTCCCCTGCCACACGAGAAGCTCCAGGAGCTGCTGAGAGAGCTGCAGCTCCAGCCAGCCCTGACTGCAGAGGGCTCCGAGTCCTTTGAGGATCAAAACTTCCTAAAGTGGGGGGGAAAAAAAATAGAGAAAAGCTTGGAGCTGCTTTTTTACCACCCCTTTATCTCCAGCCAAACGCCTGCCAGCTCTGACAGGTGGGGCCCCATCACTCAGGTAACCCCGAGTTCCCCCCAGGGAATCAGCCCCACCTCCCCAGGAGCTGCATTTTGCTTGCCTGGAGCACACAAGGGCAGCAGAGGTCAGGCAGCAGCTCTCAGCTGGCTCCCGGTTCTCCAGGTAATTTCCTGCTGCTGAAAGAGGAGTTTCCAACCTGTGGCTGGGCCCTGTGGGGGCAGGAGATGATTTTCTTACCAGTGCAGAGCTCTGGTGCCACAGAAATCCCTCGGGCTGCTGCATCCCCTCATCCTCCCCCGCCCCAGTCCCCAAAACCCAGAGCAGCTGGGCAGACTGAGGAGCTGCCCCATGGGATAAAGGCTTTTCAAACTTCTCCATCCCTCACAGACACAGCTGCGGGCCCGGTGCTCCAAGCACCAATGAATTTTTAATGCCATTTAAGCAAAGAAACTCCCATGAATGTTTCATGGCCTGTCCTGCTGGTTCAGGGAGGGGTTGTGCTCTCCCTGAGCAGCACCAGGTGTGTTGTGGCACAAACCCGCCCTGTGCTGGGCAGCTGCTGTGAAAACGGGGGGTTTTGGGTTGGTTTGGATTTTTTTCTCCAAGCCCCCTGTCTCGTTTAGGGTTTAGGCCAGAAAAGCTGCAAATGCCCCCTCTGATCCCACCTTGGCTCTGCCTTTGCTGACCCTTTCCTGTGCCTGCGCCCTGCGGCTCGGGAGCATCCCGGGCAGGACTGTAGATGGTGCTGGAGCACCAGAGGGAAAGGAGGGAACTGAATCCAGCCCGAGCATCCTCTGACAGCTCTTCAGGGCGCAGAGGAGGGGAGGGACTCACCCGGCTGCTCCTCCCAGCCCGGCGCCGCTGCTGGACCAGTTCGGGTGGTCTCCCCTCCCAGAAATCCAACTTTTAAGGGTTAAAGGAAGATGAAAGGGGTAAACAGGAATGTGAGCGCAGCCAGCAACACACAAACACCTTCCCCGCAGCAAAACACGGCGAGCAAGGACGGGTCCTTGCAGGGGAAGTGAGGAGCCAGGGCTGATTCCAAAAGGATTCATCAGGAACGGGTTAAAAACCCGGGACACATCCCCCAGCCTGTGCTGCTCGCTGCTCTGAGCCACGCTCCTTTCTCCTTTCCAAACCCGATCCAAGCAGATCAATATTTCCATCCTCCCTGTGGGAGCAGGGACTGAGAGCAGAGCACTTTCCAAATCCCACATTAGAAAATGAGGAGCATTTTCAAAATTGGAAATTGGGAAGGGGAGCAGTAGCAAAGCTTCTTCCTCCCGTTTTTGTCACTTTTTGGTGGTTCTTGGGGACAATGAAGCAGCAGCGGTGCCAGACCCTGCGCTGTGAGGCAGCAAACGTCCCCTTTGTCCCTTTCCTGACTTGTCCCCTTTGGAACAACCTTTCCTGTCCCCCCGGGATCAGCAGCGGGGCCCAGCTGTGCAGGAACCAGCCAGATGTGGGCTCTGCTGGAACCCAGAGCTGACAGAATAAATCCTGGAGCGCTTTTTTCCCAGCAGTGATGCTGCGGTCAAAATAAAGAAAATAAAACTTAAAAAAAAAACCCAACAAAAAAAGGAAATATAAAGAGGAATTAATAATAAGCTCTGAAGCAGCAATGCAAACGTCCCCACCTCAGGCCCAGGGGTGAACTGATGTAAGGGAAGGGGGTTTATGGCCTTTACCAGGGCCAGGAACAGAATCCTCATTGTGGGGTGAGAGTCCCAGGACAGCGACATCCCTGGGGTGCCAGTTCAGGGACAGTCCCCACCCCGGGCACAGATCCCGGTGGATTTTCCTGCTCCATCTCCCAGCGCAGCACAGGCAGAGCAGATCCCACCCACTGCCCTGCTCCAGCCTCTCTCCCGAGGCAATTTGCTGGGTAATGATTATGGAGTTGAGAAGGCAATTTCAGGAAAACTGGTTTCTCCCTGGCAGGAATTGAACGGAGGCGCTGCTATAACCTGAGACAATCGTTAGTTTAAGGAGCAGCTGGCACCGTGTGAAGCAGAGACAATCTCCAGGCAATTCCCTGCAGGGATGGTGCCAGGCTCCCCAGAGGCAGGGAAAGGGCACAGTGCTCCTCTCCTGCCTCGGAGGGGAAATGCCACAATCCCACTGAGGCCATGACTGCGATGGGGACACCTCAGTGCTCGCCCTGAGCAGGGCATTGTCACCTTGCACCTGTCCCAGGTGAGAGGCAGGGATTTGAGATCCCTCTGTTCGTGTTTCTGCAGAGCCAGGAGAGGGCTGGGCCCTGGATTCTCATCCATCACCCCATAAATAGAGATTTTGAGGATGTCAGGGATGAAATGTTTTCATTCTCTGTATCATGTTCCAGCACAAAGATATCCCGAGGGATTTATTCTCGGAGACGACTCAAAGAAGAATAATTGTTAAAAAGAAATTAATTCTATGCTCTTTTTTCCTCCCATTTCCAAACAGTTCATTTGCCACTTGTCAGCTGAACCTTTGCCCTTACGAGTCGCTGAGGGCCCAAATCCCAGGAACGGGAAAGGAGAAGGTTTTTTCAGGAGGCTGGGTGGCATTTCCGCTTTGTCCTACCCTCACTCCTTGCAGGGGAGTCACCCCGGGGCGACACCGGCCGCTGGGCACGGTTTGCCGGGGCTGGCTGGCCTCACACCCTGCCCAGACAGGGGATGTGACACACGGCTGGCCCCGGGGCTGTCGCACACTCGCCCTCCCCGGCGGCCCGGATGAAGTCACGGCTGCTGTCACCGGGGCTGGCGTGTCCTTGCAGCGTCACCGTGTGCAGGAGCTGGGCTGCTCTGCCCAGCCCCTTTCTCTTCAGAGCCCAAACCCCACAGAGACCCCACAGAACCCCCCAGCCCTCCGCGGTTTCTCAGGCACCGAGCGGCCCCAGGCGAGCCGGAGGGGGAATCCAGCGATCCTCGCTGGGAGGGCTGGGGAGGAACCCAGGTGTGTGACAGTGCCGAGGTGCCACCCCCCTGCAGGGAACACTCCAAATCCAGCAGCGAGGAGCCCCTGCAGAGCCCCGAGCCTGCTGCACGGAGCTCCCACCGCTCTTGTCCCCCGGGGGATGCTCCTGAGCTGCCCGGGGCTGCTTTTCCAGCAGATGGACCCTGAACCCCTGCCCTGCTCTCCTCCGGGGCTGTTTCTCCCAGGATTTCAGCCCAGCAGCAAAACAGGTGCTGGGTTGGATTTTTTTCACCCCCTGCTGCTGGAGGGGACATTGAAATCCCCGCCAGGATCAGCGGGATTTTACCTGCCTGGTTCTTTCCGGAGAACTTTCCTGCGCCGACACATCCCGGGCAGGGCTCTGACTCTGCGAGGGACCAAACGGAGCTGCAGTCCCGGCCCTGCCAGGAGTTATCCACCCACGGCTCTCTGGGTGGTCTTTACAGGCTGCTAAACACCCGATAAAATTAAGTTCAGCTGCCAGCATTCCCGGGAAAATCTGTCACTGCTCAGCTCAGCAAGGAAAAGCATCCATGAGCAGCAGGATATTCCTGCCGGCCTTTGCTTTGGGATATTCGAGTGAGAAGTTGCTAAACCCAGCCTCCTCCTTCGGGACAGCAATAAAGCTTTCCCCAGGCAGCTGCAGCGTTTTTTCCAGCGCTCAGCTCCTGTTTGCATCCTCCCGCATCCCGACTTCCTTCCCCTCCACAGCGCCAAGTCTTGGCCGGTGCTGCTCACCAAAAACATCTGCCTCCGAGCTCCCTCGCACAGCCTCATTACGGCTCCTAATTAAATAATTACACATTTTCATTCTCTCTAATTACAGCCACTACTTACGTAAATAAATACGCTGCCTGCAATTACAAAGTTATGAAAAGCTATTAGAAAATACAGATTCGGTTAAGGAGGAAATCACTTCAGAGAGCTCCTGCCCAGGCCCAAGCCCCCCAAGCAGCTCTCCCTGGTCCCCTTCACACCCTGACACCTCCTTCAGCACCAGAAACCCCCTTCCCACCTGGAATTCTCTGCGTTTCTCCACGCTACAAAGTGAAACATCTGTAATGCATCTTGACAGAGAAATAACTCCCCTGGCTCCAGAGTTTACCGGCAGCAGCGCTGCGAGGCACTGACACTTCGGGGAGTAAAGGTCCCAGACAGCCTTCCCTTCAGCGTTCTTATTTATTCCCTCCACCTTCCTTATTTATTTCCTCTCATAAATTCACACGGGGGAGTTCCTCAGCTCTTTAAAGCAGCGGCCTCGATATCTCCCTGAAGGATCACCTAAAGCTCAAAAAATTAAAAAAAATAATAATAAAAAAAATTTCCACCTTTCTGTTTCATTTCTGCAGCGGTTTGGGAATCGCAGCCTTCCTCAGGGCACGCAGCTTCCTGCAGCTCAGGAATGCTCGGGTTTGCAAAGCAGCCAGTGCCGATGAGAAAAGGGGAAAAAAATTAAAAGGGATTTCACCTGGGAAGCGCCTGACTGGGAGAACAAACATCCTGAGCCCTCGGGACCTGCCGGGCTGTGTCACCCCTTGTGGCCCTGCAGAGTTTTTGTGCCGTGCTGAGCAGTGCTTGGCTTAACAGAGTTGCCACCTGTGACTCAAAAATATTTTAGGAGGTCCCAGCAACCCAAATCTTTTCTTTTCTTTTCCCTCACCAGAGAGTTGTGCTACTCTCAGCATAGCTCAGAAGGTGCCAGGCTAACACACGTACAATGAACTGGCTGAAGTTTCTGGCTCATTAATTCGGCTTTTCCCGCAGTTTGAGCTCCGCAGCGGTTCAGGGCAGTGACTCAGCCCGAATCCCTCCAGGATCTGCGCGGCTGAAGCCTCGTTAAATGCCGATGAACCCGCGGGCACTCAGCACAGAACGGGGATTTTTTTTTTTTGGCTGCTATGACCACCCTAAGCACGACATCCTCACCGCATCAGCAATATCGCTCACTCGCCCGAGTTTTGGGGAGCAGAGTTTGCCAACAAATCACCCCAAACACAGCACTGGGACAAAGTTCCCGTGTTCGAGCCCAAAGCTCGGATTCCTCAGCCCAGCATCACAAGGAAATGCTTTGCACGTGGAGCAAAACATCATTTTCCCCAGCGCCGGGAAATTTTTTTTTGCCTCTCTCATCTGCGAGCTGATGAGTCAGCCCCGTGTTTGCAGGCGAGGAAAGGAAAAATACGGTTCTTGATCGGAGCTTACAAACGCTTCGGGGAGCTGCTCCTTCCTGCGGGGACTTTGGGGAGGAGGAGGAGGAATTTTGGGCACCCCTTTGGCAGCCGGGCTGGGCTCCAGCTGCTCCTGCTCCGGTCCGGGGCTGCCTGTGCCCGTGTTTGCCGCGGGGGGATTTGTTTGTCGGCGGCTGTGGAGCCGGAGGGAGGCACCGAGCAAAGGCTTTTGACATTTGCCGAGGTCCCCGCAGCCTCTCGGTCCCCGGGCCCTGCTGCTCTAGGGATGCTGCTCTTGCCACCGACGACTTAAGGTGTTAGGTTTTTCGGGTTCTGGGCTGTTTTGGTGGGTAGTTTTAGGTTTCATGTTGAGTGCTGTCGAGGTCTCTTCACAAAAAGACAAAACAATTCCTTCTCCACCTCGGCACCAAGGAAAACTTTGAGGCCCAAGAACAAAACCAAGGGTGAAGGGAGAAGGAAAAACCAGGAGGATGGAGCTTCAAAACCTGGAGCTGGAATTGGACAATTAATTCCAATATGCCGAAGGACCAGAAATTATAAAAATGTGAGACCTCATGGCCAGGTGTCCATTTTGTGACCATTTTGGGGTTCAACCTGTGTTGCCCTGACCAGGCTCTTGTGCTGCCCAGTTGTGCCCAGTGAA
>VZTB01004490.1:93706-119534 GCA_013397245.1 Thryothorus ludovicianus
ATTTATCCTTTTGCTCTGGCTGCTCTCTGCTCCAGCTCAGCCTCCAGAAGGCATCACCACACTCTGGAAAAAAAAAGTGAAATAAAAAAAAGACATTTCCACGAGACCAAAAGCTGCAGCTCACAGGATTTCTGCACTGCCGGCCCCAGTGACACCAGGGCTTCCTTCCCACTCGAGGCTTTGCTGCACTCCAGTTTTCCCTAAAAAAGTCAAATTTGATCCCCCCTGGACAAGGCAGAGGGGCTCTAGTGCTGATTTACCCCCCTCACCCTGCAAAGAAAGCAGAATTCTGACCCTTCCTGCAGCAGGGTGACGATTTTAACCCTCTGTGGTCCGTGCCCTTTGACATCTCCTCAGGCACCACCTCTGCAGGGGATTTGTGTCCCCAAAAAAAGCCCAGCTCCCACCCCAGAGAATCAAAGCACAGCCCCGAGCCTCCAAAATCTGCCTGCCAGGCTTTCCTCCGAGCAGGTTTATTGCTTCCTCATTTCGGAGGTGATGATCTAATGAGTCATTAAAGACAAACAAGAAACAGGAGAGAGCGTTTGACTTAGCACTTCTACCCCAAAAAAAAATCCTGTTACTGCAGAATTTTAAGCAGAGCGAGCCAGAGCAATTTTAATAATATTAAGCTAAAATTGACAGTGAAAAGGGTGAATACAAAAGAGTAACAAAAACCCAAATATATATAAACCATAAGGCTTTGTGAAAAGAATATGATTAAGCTTCCAAAGTTATACATTGAAAATTTAGGCAGCGCTGGGAGCGAGGGCTTTTTCTTCCCTCCCATGTAAGCACAGAACAAAGGCTGCAATAATTCATCCCCAGAGGGCCTCGGCGCTTTCTGGTTTCCATGGCCAGCTCTGGTGGCACTGCTCGGCTCCTGGGCACGTGTGGCACCACAATTGTCACCTCCTCCTGCCAGAGAAACCGGGAGCTGCTGCCCTGCAGGGAAAGCAGAGCCCAACTCTGCAAGCCTCAGTTGCTCTCCCTCAGCCTCGGGTAGAAACCGCGGGTTTACAGCAAAAATAAACGTACAAATTCAATAAATGTACAAATAAAGGTGCCCGCCTGCGTTTCCTGGGTTAATTTTCATGGTTGCAGGCTGTGACCCAGCGCTGGAACCCTTCAGCAGCAGCAGAGGGGATGCTGAGGGGCAGGGCTGGAGCAGCAGCTCCCAAGAAGTCCCTGGGGAGGGATTTTTGTTCCTCACCAGGCTCGGCTCTGCCCTCACACTCGCTTTGGACAGAGCGAGCCAGAGCATCACCGCCCCCAAAATGAGCCTTTCAGCCTCGGGTTTAGGAGAACCCCCAGCGTTTCCCGTGGCGTTCTGCAGGAGCTGTGGGCACCAGCTCCCTCCCCAGCCCTTGAGCCGCTTGTGAAATGGGTTTATTGATCCCAGCAGCTCGTTACTGGTTAATGATGGCATTCCTGGTAATTGCTCCTGCCCTCAGTAGCTCTGTCACCTCTCTCGAGGTGAGCTCAAGAGAAAAAATTGTCACCTCGTGTTTGAAAACTTCACAGGTTTGCAGCTATTTTGTTTTTTTGAAGGATGGTGGAGGGATCAGAGTCTGTGGTGTACCTGTCCCCTCTTTAGAAGTGTCACCTGTCCCTTTTACCACACTTTGGGGTGGCACCGCCCTGAGAGACTGCAGGACTCAGAGTGGCAAGGGAGAAACGGAGATTTGGCAAATAAATGCTAAATAATTAAGGATATGGCTCCTACAGCGCTGATTTTTCACTGTCACACAAACAACAGCAACAACAGCAATAATAACAGGCCAATATTGCCAGATACCAGGGGGATTAAACATCAAATTAATACTTAGCAAGGTTAGGATTAAGCAGAAATAACAGCTTTATGATTAGAGTCTGAAACTGCCGCTGATAATGACTGATTATGCTCCTGCAGAGGAAGAATTACAAGTACTTAAGGACAAATAACCCTCCCCAAGTTGCTGGCAGCCTAAAGCTGAGAAGCACAGACATAAATCGTCTGTGTAATGGGGTTGGAGCTTTGTGGACAGAGCAGGGAGGTGAGGGAGAATGTGAGTGGTTTCCAAGAGATAAAACACTTGCTTGTCTCTATGTCACCGCTACCAGAGCACCGGGGAGGAGCAAAAAAAAAGGAAAAAAAAAAAAAAATCTTCTCAAGTCCTCTCTGCGTGGGATTTGGAGCCCGTGTGGCAGAGCCCTTGTTTATGTGAAATGATTTTATGGGGAGCTTGGCAGCATCTGTCTGCAGTTTCCAGCCCATTAGGTTGGTGTTTCTGAAGCTCCTCAGCTCCTCTGGGCTCCTCTCCACGGGCTGGGTTTGTTTTCTCCCAGCCTGGACACGGCAGCAAGGCAGAGGCAGCAAATCTGTCCCGGGGGGTGAAGCTGGAAAAGGGGAGAGAAAATCCTGGGGAGGATCCCCGCTCAGCACGAGGGGAGAGAGAGACACAGAGCAGCTCCTGACAGAGCCTTTCACAGGAAAAACTCCTGAGCACTGCTGGAAATGGGGAAGGGACACAGTCAGGGCCTGGGGCAGTGACAGGTGAGGAGGTTCCTTCCCATCCACAAACGTTCTATTCCATCTACAAATGTTCTACTCCATATATAATAAACGTTCTATTCCATCCACAAATGCTCTATTCCATATATAAATGTTCAATCCCATCCACAAATACTCTATCCCATCCACAAATGCTCAATTCCATCCATCCACAAACTCTATCCCATCCACAAAAGTTCTATTGCATCCACAAATATTCTATTCCATATATAAATGTTCTACCCCATCCATAAATGCTCTACCCCATCCACAAATATTCTATTCCATCCACAAACATTCCATCCCATCCACAAACGTTCCATCCCGTCCACAAATGTTCAATTCCATCCAAAAATGTTCCATCCCATACACCAATCCACCTGTTGAAAGCATCCCTGGCCCGTGGAAATCCCATCCCAGCCACTCAGACTGCTCACGATAAAGCAAATAAACCTGGGGTCCCAGCTGTGCCGTTTCCTTGTGCAAGTTTGGAATCCACCGTGGTGCTAATGCAGCAAATGTGGCTTTGCCTGGGCTGGGCTCTCCCAAAGGCACGTTCCTGCAGCAGACACAGGGATGGGAGTGCTGTCATCAAATCTCCCCCACCGGAGATATTCCAGAGCCATCTGGACACAATCCTGTGCTCTGGGAGGGAGGTGGGATCAAGTGGTCCTTTCCAGCCTGGCCCTTCCTGGGATCCTCTCAGCTGGGATAATAATTGCTCAACTCATAAACAGAATTCTCTGGGCCATTATCACAGAAAACTAAAATCCTGTTGTAAATGGATCTGTGCGTTTGCAGGAGAACCTGAGGGGAAAGAAACCACAAAGATTTAACCAATTAAAAAAGAAATTTCACGGGATGAGAGCACTGGAACACAATTGGAAACAGATGAAACTCTTCAAAGCATTAAAGGGAAATCAGAGAAATCTGTGATGTGTGTGTGTCACATCCTCCCTGCGTCCCCTGCCACTTCACCATGGTGAGAATTTATTGGTGTCTGCTCCGGGCTGCAGTCAGTCCGGGCTAACCCCGGCTGGTCTGGGCTCTCCAATAAAAAGAAATGTTTAAAATAAACCTTTAGCACCACTGGAGTGGCTGCAGAGTGCAGGAGATTCTGGGCGATTGGCAGAACTGAAAATCGCCCATTTAAAGGAAGCTCCTTTGAGAGTGCCAGCCCCAGGCAGGAGGTTCGTTAAAACTGGTGCCTAATTGCAGATTAATAAGGCGAGGGAAGCTGTGGCAACTCCCCACCGCTCCTCCTCCTTGCCCCTCCATCTGTCTGCAGGCAAACACCAGCGAGATCTTTCCTGTGGTGCACCAGGCTCTGGATCCGAGAGAAACACAGCGGAGAGCAGAAAGAAACCAGCAGCAGCTTTCTGAGGGGAGCAGGAGGCACCTGTGGCACAACGGGGAACGTTTTGGGGTTTCTGGTTTTGGGTTCCATGGGGTAAAGCCCCGGATTTTGGAAGCTGCACACAGAAGTGATGGTGGTGGCTCTGATGGGGTCAAAGCCCTGGTGCTGAGCTGCAAAAGGGACCTGGGAGGGCAGGGCTGGATGGAATTGTGGTGCCAGGGCAGTAACTGTGGTGCCAAGGCAAGAAGAGAAGCTCCACGCCAGCCCATGAGGAGGAAGAGCTCTTTCTCCATTCGCTGGTCACTCCCAGCCCTGGGATTTTCCAGCTTTCCTGCAGGACTGTGCAGGCACATCTCATCTCTCCCAAGCCCTGCTCTCTCTGGCTGATTTACTGCCCCCAGCACAGTCTGAACATCGACTTTGGCTCGTCTGGCTCCAGCTGGCTGCTGCCCCTTGGAGATGTCCCCTCAGCCCTGTCCCCATCCCCACCCTCCTGCCGAGCCATTCCTGACCCCTGACCCTCCCTCTCCTCTCCGAGCTGCTGCTCCCTGTGCTGGTCCTGCCTGGGAGAGGAGCTGGTGGAGATGGGCTCTGCCTGCAGGGCTGTTTGCTCCAAAATCCTCCTGAACCTCACCCCAACCCAGCCTGGGCTCTCTGATTCCCGGCCTCCAGGAGCACCTCTCCCACTCAGCTGATCAAAAGGAAAAGGAAAGACGAGGAATTAAGTCTTCAGTTAATCTTCCCCTCTCCTCCCGAGGCTTGCCTGTGGTGCTGAGATGTTCCACAGCAATTTGCCAGGAGCCAGCAGGGAGAAGAGGCAGCTCAGATGTTTTGCCTAAACATCCACAAGAAGCCAAAGAGAAAAAAGTCCAGATTGTGACTAAACAGTTCTTTTTAAAAATCGATTTTTTGCTCACTGTAGCTTTAGTAGCTATTAGGAGTTATTTTATAAGGATCCTCTGACATTCAGCTGTGACCTCAAAATTAATGTTGATCCTAAAACTTGGCCAGCCCGAGCCCAGGTGAGGGGGAAGGAAGGTCAGTGGTGCCTGAGAGAGCACCAAGATGTGATGCCCAGAGAGGGGCAGAAAGTTTGGCCAGAAAACCAAACACCAGTGCCAGTGTGGGTGTGAGAACGGTGCTGAGCCCCCCTCACCTGAAATCAGGAATATTCCAGTGCCTCTGGCCGGCCTCCAGCTCAGGGCACTGTGCTGGCTTTGGGCAGGGATGCAATAATGGGGTTATTCTCAGCAAATCCATCAGGGTTTGCTTTGCTGGTTGGCCCCAAAGGCGATGAAAAAGAAGTGATAGGAAATGCGGACTGAGCTGCTGCCAGTGAGGTTCCATAGCTGCAGATGGCTTCAGCAGGCCTGGCTTTCCATGGGGAATGAGGGGAGTGGAATTAATCTGAGCCCACAGAGCTCAGGGTCTCCCCACATGGATTCGATTTCTTTGATCTTTGTGGAGAGCGAGGATCGATTTTATTAAAAATGATGCAGAGCAAAAGCCCTTTTTCTCATTGACTGCAGCTGCATCCACCCAGGCTGTGTGAAAACAACTCCCTGATGCCTGCAGAAACTTTGCTCGTGGTATTTTTTTGGGCTGGATTAGCCAGAAACCCATGAGCGACAGTTTTCTTTCCCCACTCCTGGATTGCCCTGGAAAATCGGAATGTTTTTGAGCTGAGGAATAAAATGACCAAGACAAACATCCCTCCCCAAGCATGAGAGCAGAGCTCTGCCACGGGGATGGCTGCTCTTTAATTACCTTGCAGATGCAAAGGGCCTTTTCTTTGTTTAATGACCTCTGCCTGCCCACAAGAGGAAGGACAGTCCTTGTGCTTTGAGCTGGAAATGAAAAGAAGCCTCCCAGAAGAGCTCCCAGCAATTCCTCCCCTCCCAAGAGCCAGCATCCCCATGCAGCTGGGTGAAGAGTTCTCCCTCCTGCCTACACAGCCAGGTAAACGTGGGCTGGCAATTAAAGTCCGGATTTCAAACTCTAAACGAGTTTGCCTTTGATTGCCGTGCGTCAGTCGCAGAGCAAATCATGTTTATTCATGACTCTGCCTCCCAACCCGCCCGGCTCAGGGGGAGCTGCTGCTCCCTCTACATCCAGCCCCTAAATCCTGGGCAGCAGCCTGAGATTCCTGTGTGGAATCAGTCCTGGGGCATTCCAGGCTGGATGGATGGAGCAGAGGGAGGTTCCCTGCCCATGGCAAGGGGTGGAATTGGATATATTCAATATATCCTTCCATCCCAAACTGTTCTGGGATTCCACATTTCACACAACCCCTCCTTTGTGCCCCTTCTCACCAGGCTGCAGAGTGTGGGGTGGATGGGAGAGGACACAGCTTCTCTTCTCCACACTCACCCCTTCATCCTCCACGGAAAGGGGAATGTCTCCAAGATTGGCCAGCACGAGGCGTTTGCAGAGCCATGCTGGGCAGCCCTGGACATTTGCTCTTGGTTATAAACATGTGGTGGAACAGAAACGTGCACAACTGAGTAACCCCAAGCTCTCTCACCCAGCCAATTTCCTTTCACAGGCTGCTGGAACAACTGCCTGTGGAAATTACTCAGAGCAGCGATGGGAAATCAGAGCCTGGACTGGCCACAATTTTGTGTTTCATTCATATTTATATAATTGGCTTCATTTCCTCAGCTGTTTTTCCATGTTTGTGCTTGTACCAAGGCCTGCACACCCCAATTAAATCTTTTTCAACACCAAATCTCCCAGGGGTGGGCAGAGCCTTGCCCTCACTGATGTTTTTTGCTCTGCTGCTCTTTGCATGTGGGGATGCACACCTAGACACTAAAACAACGCTCAGCAACCACCAAAGGTGAGGACACAGAGGACAGAATGGAGCACTGGGCGGGATCCACGGATCTCTCCAATATTCCTTTAGAGACTGGTGTAAAACAACAAATAAAATCAGCTTGTGTGAAGACCTGAGCTGCCACAGGCTTTGGGAATATTGGAAATGGAGCACTCTCAAGTGGCTGAAAAACCTCCTCCATCTCTAAACCTGTCCCCAGGTGGAGTGACATCCTGCAAGCTTTGCTAGGAGTTTTCAGAGATCCCTTATTTCACACAAATCGGAATTGTCAGACATTTCTGAGCCATGGCAATCAATAGTGGCTCCCACTGCCAGGTTCAGCTCTGGCCTTGGTGCAGCCACAGAATCTGCCCCTTGAGAAGGATGAAAGAGCACCTGGGAAGATTTCTCCCCTAACCAAACCTCAGTCCTGGTTCTCATTTTGTGAAATATTTCATATTTTGTGTGTAGGTCTGAGGGACTCCTTCACACCTGTGCACCACTCTCAAGCAATGCCCAGCAGAAAATCCAGATTCTGCTCCAGGCACTCTTTTGGAGAGCCAGAGGAACAAAAGGTGTGTTCGGTTTGGGGGTTTTTTTTTGGTTTTTTTGTTTTTTTTTGTTGTTGTTGTTTTTTTTTTCTGCAGGATTGAATCCTAATCCTTACCTCCCAAGATCCACAGAGTCCATAATAAGGAGATATCACCCTTTATCCTCAAGAAATGAGGAAGAGATTTATCACTGGGGAGGTTTCTGAGCTGTCAGGCAATACCTGGAGAGATTTAGGGAAGTTTTATTGCGTTGTGACACAGAGAACCCCGATCCAGGGCTGGGAGCATCATGAGGACACAGCCCAAGGTGGACTGAGACCCGATCTGGGCAGTCCCAGAAAAGTCCTCTAAAAACCTCCCATGCCTTATTTTAATAACACACAAAAAAGTTATAATTTCTGTCATTTGAATTTCAAATCCAACAGAAAGATCTACCTGATGCTTCTATTTTAAAATGCAATTCTTTCTTCTCTTTTCTTTTCAACTCCTTTGCAGAACCAAACATCATGTTTCATCTCCAAGCACTGAGATTAAAAAAAGCCAAAACAATTAGTGGGGAGCTGATGAAGGTGACAGGGTCATAATTAGTGCTGTTCCTCTCCAGCATGTGTTTATCATGCTAACAGAACAAGTCACTCACAGTGTTAGAGTCATGAGCTGCAGGAGCACACATGCCTTGTGCAGCTCTCGCGCTGCTGGGGCTGCTCTGCAGGGGGAAAAAAGCACAAATTTAATGTTTTAAAGCGAGTTCGGGAGGTAAATAAACAGGAATGGTTTGGATGCTGCTGGTGGCTGAGTTAAACTGGCGCTGCACAGCTTCAAACCTGGCTCTGTTTGGCGTTTTGGGGGTGGTCCCTGCCAGGACAGGAGCAGTCCTGGGGATAATCCTGGGATATTCCTAAAGAAAATGGGTTTGTAGAGACTCTGCAGCATCTGCACGGTGAGCACAGGGAGCAGGAGGTGTTGCAGGCAAATCCCTCAGGAGCCCCAAACCCAACTGGGGGAAATCTGTTTAATTAAATACTTGTGAAGAACCCTTTGTGAATCCCTCCTTTCCACCCTCCGCACTCCAACACTGGGTGCTCCTCGCAGGATTTTGAATAATCTCCCTAAAACTATTTTATCTTTCTGTATCCATAGCTGAAAATGAGCAGCAATTACCGGGGGAGGACGTCCCTGTGAGAGTCCCTTGCTAATTAGGTCTTAAGTGATTAGTTCCCTTCCCATCCTGCCTTAAATCTCTGTATTTTTCCCCCCTGGTGTTGGAAAGTCAACTGGAGAAAAAGAAACAATCGGCAGCGATTATTTGGCGGCATGCAAACAGATGTCCAGGAGGAGCGGAGTGAGAGGGAAACGGGAATTGCGGAAGCTGTGGAATGAACTTCACACGGAATGCAAAGTCTGGCTCTGAAATGGGGGCTAAAAATGGGATTATTTTGAAGAGATAGCGACATTTCTGCTTCAAGATACATCGTCTGAGAGGCCGAGGGAAAGCTTTCCCTGCTTTAACAATCCTGCAGCTCACATCCCACCGGCAGACCCCAGAGCTAAACAGCATTTTCCATGGCTGGGTCCTTGGTTTTGCTGGGCGTTCTTGCCGGGCAAATATCTGCAGGAGAACGCCCTGAGCTGTCAGGAATGGCTTTAAACCAGCCCAGCCCCACCTGCCCCGCTGCAGGACGGCTGCACACCGCGGCAATCGTAATTAACGCAGCGCCATTAATGCCTTGATGAGCGGGGTTCGGTCACTGCTGGCCCGCTCGGGGGGCTGAGGGAGCGGCGTGAATTAAAGGCTGTTTTAGAGCCTTTAATTCACCTGATTAATTCTCCTGATCTGAGAGGAAAGCGCCTGGTCCAGCTCCTTGGCACATGCCCGTAGTGGCAGAGCCTGGCATTCGCATCTTTCAGCGCTGAGGGGATTTCTTCCTGCAATTCGTGGGCAAATTTTAATGCAAGAAAAGTGAGAATGGGGCACCTCATCTCCCAGCGAGTCACGGCAGCGCTGAGGCCACTCCAGCTCCTCTCTGCCTGCCTGGGGTTATTTGGAGCAGGAGCAGAGAATGCTCTGGGTTCTCCCTCGGTGCCGAAGCAAAGACTCGAGGCAGGACACGATGCTGGGACATTCCAGAGCTGCTCAGATCCCAGCTGGGGTCCTGCTGGATGTGCTGGCCACAGAGCCTTGTTTGCCAGAGTTCTGCTCCTGTCACCTGCCTTCCCACGGATCAGGCACGCTGGGAATGCTCTCTGGAAACCACACTGGGATGGGGATCAATACTGGAATCGATGGGGCTGTCTGACAGCCTGATGGGCTCAGGGTGACGGGAGAGCCACAGGAGAAAGAGGAATGGGGGTTTGGTTAGTGGGGTGGGGAAGTCAGGAAGGGAAAACACCTGGATATTCCCTGGAAAGGATCTCCTGCTCCCAAATTCCAGCCCAGCAGCCAGGAAAGAGCCAAATCCCTCAGCTTTGTCACCAGCTTCTAAAGACAGAGCTTTCCTGTGTGTTGGTTCAATAAACAGCAGCCTGTTATCATATTTATTTGCTGATTGAATCTAAATTACAAGCGAGCTGCGAGCTGCAGAATGGCTCTGTGGAATTAGCAGCTCAATCCCGCTCTTTTTTTAATAAGGATTCTGATTGCAGCAGTGATACATCCTGCAGGCTCCACGGGTAAGCCTGAAATGAATTCAAAATAAAAGGAAAAAACCAGAGTGGAGATAATCTCCAAGTGTCAATTTGCCTTTTAAACCCGATTTACCAACTCCTGGAACAACCCTTTGCTGGTAATGGAGGAATTAGCGAGCTGGAAAGCTCTTGAGATGTTTTTCTCCCTAAATAAGCTGGATTTTAATGTTTCACTGGGAGTTTCGGCAAAACTTCAGGAAAAGCCAGGTCTGGGGGCTGTCGGAGCCCCAAAGTCAGCTGCTGTCCCCCGGGCTGAGCCTGCTCATCAGGCATTCAGCGCTGACCTTTCCTGCTTTTATTGGAGCCGCTCCTTCGGGAGGGCAGGTGAGCTCCGGGCAAACACAGGTGAGGCTGCTCCTGAACTTTGCACAGATTCCCCCAGGAGATTGGAGTGCGTGTGCCGGGGATGAGCAGCCCAGCCCTGTAACCCCTTCGGGGATGCCCTGGCAAGAAGAAAACGCTGCAAATCCAACCCCGTCCCATCCTCCCGGTGCGCACACTGGTTATTGGGAGATTTCCACTGGAAAATGGATCTGCATCCTTCCAAAACAGACCCACAATAAGTAGATTTTCTCTCCTCAAGGATGAAACAGGTGGGGGAAGAAAAGGCATGATATGTGGGATTTGCTTTGAATTTTCCACCCTCAGAGCATCCCCAGATCCTGAGCACACACTTTCCCCGAGCTATGTTAGCACAACAAAATGCCCCACGGATAAAAAGCCATCTCAGCTCCGAGGAGAGGAGCTAACAAAACAAAACCAAGTGCCAAGTTCACCTTCCTGCACGTGACAATTCAAAGATGTAATTTCCATGACAGTTTTCCTCCCTAATTAGGAGCATAATTAAAAATTACACTTGGAAAAAAGAAAATGCAGTTTGCACTTTCTACCTCCACCCATTTAAGGGAACAAAACCCTTTGAGGATCGGTCTAAAAGCAAGATTGAGTCCTTTGGAAACAGAATGAGCTGAACGCTTGGAAATTCAATTCTCAGTGTGCCCACTTCAGTTTGGGTCGGAAAGCAGTGAATTGACATTAACTCCGTGTCAAGCCCTGCCCTTGTTTGCCTTTTTTGTCTTCTCCCCTCATTTATTGCCCAGGTCGAGAGGTGATTTCCTCTCAGAGCACAGCACTCATTAGACACTCAGGAACTCACGGTGAGGGCACAAAAGTGCAGGAAACGAGGCAATTTCTGCTGCCCTTTGGCAATTTTGGAGCATCAGGACACTGAACCCGGCTGGGATGGTGTCAGTGGGAAATACAGGGAGGTTATGGGCAGGAACACATGCAGGGCATCTGAAATGGAACTGAAACCCAAAATCTGCACTGCAGGTAAATATCTAGAGTTGAGGAATTTGAATTTTCAAACCTAGCCTCTCTTCTCTTCATCCTACTTAAAATCATGAAGATGAAACACCCCTGATGAGATACTTCGGGGTTTTTATTGATTTCTGCCTCGTATGTGATGGTCTTACCAACAAACATGTGAAGCAAGCATGGAAAACTCAGACTTCAGTTTCAGGCAAGAACAGAGCCCATGAACATTCGCCCTTTCACAGGAACAGCCCCATTTCTGTGATGACAGGCAGAGCTTCAGAACACTCAGCTAATTACACGGTGCTGGTAATTATTGGTATAAAACCGACGTTAAAGGCAGATGAAAAGTGCTGGTGTCATTTTTAAGGCACAGAGTTACAGGGCTCAGAAATGTCAAGTCAAAATTTCGGTTTGAAACACAATTCCAAGCCTTTTTTACATGTGTGGTTTTTAATCTAGTGACAAGCTGGCACCCTGTGCTCAGAGAAATCACATTTCCAGAGGAAAGCTCTCAGGTTTTATGGATCCTGCTCCTTCTTCTTGAAGGCACACCCAGACCACCCCTCTGGCACCAGAGCTCTGTTTTAAGGGAGGTTTTTGAGTTTTTTTTTTAAGGGAAATTGGAACAAGATCAGTTTTAAGGTTCTCCCCAACCAAAATCATTCTGAGATTCCATGTTTTTACGAAATCCTGCCTCTCCCAGCTCCTGCTTAGCCACGCAGGTGGGTCTCTGCCTTCAGCAGGCTGACAGCAGCGCAGAAAGAACTTTCTATATTAGTGTAAATTACACTTAATTAGTAAAAGACAGGAAACTTTTGCTATAGGCAAAGAGATACAAGATGGGATGCAATGTGAGCCATAAAATCCGAGGGCTCCTGCCACACACACCAGGGCCATCTGCTGAGAGCAAGCCCTGCTCGAAGGGCTCCGATGCCTTGATTATGCAAATCAGGGCGATTATTCCATCCTCAAGATTGCGGCAAGATAATTACCCTACAATAAATCACCGCAACTCAAGCGGCTGCAAATGAATTTTGAGCTTTATGGCCATAATTGCAATTGGCTGGCGGTTATTAACTGAGCAGGAGAGAGGACATCAGGCCCCAGAGATCCCTCCCTGCTGCTTGGGAGTGAAATTGGAGTGGTTTGGCTTTGCTCAGCCTCCCAGGAGGCTGTAGAGAGGGTTCATTTTCCGGAATATGACCCAGCTTGTCTATAAATACAATTTTCACCTGCCCACTAGGCTGGTTCAGACTCTCACAAGGACTGGAGCAAAGCACATGCAGTGAATAGCAGGGTTTCAGCCAGTCCTGAGCCTGATTTTGTTCAAATTATCAGCATTCGAGAGGAAAAAGTCAGTCTGTCACCTAAACCGCCTTTGGTGGGGACTTTTTAATCCGGCTGGAGCTGTCCAAGGTCCTGATCATGAGAAAGTAAACTCAGATAAAATCTTAAAATTTACCAAAGCACGGCTCCTACAGAGAGCTCTACAGACCAGAGGGAAAATCCCCAAGGCACGGTTTAACATAAAAGTTAAGTGCTGTCATTTTTGGCTGCTTCAGGCTGTGTTTTCTTAGGAAAAAGCCAGATTCCAAGTGAGAAGGAGCCCGGCCTGGAATTCCCTGCAGCTGCAGCTCCTCACTCCCTGTGCCACCAGTGCCTGTGGCGCTCCAACAAACCAGACGATGTTTCCTCCGAGGTTAATTTAATTTATGTTCAAACATAATCAATTATATGGATTTAGGACCGACGTTTGCTGCGCGTTTAGGTGATAAAGGATGAGATCAATTACAAACACGTTTACAAAGGAGGGAAATGCCTGATGGTTTGGGAAATTTAGAGATATTGAAAGTATTTGACGTCTATATTAACTCAAAGCCCTAAATGGGCTGGGCTTGTTTACATTGCTGCAGTCTTATTACAGGGTGAATTTTACCAGCTGTCTTGCTGAGCAGTCATTTAGCCTTAAACTATAGTTAAAACTGTCATGGTTTTAAGCAAATTATATTGCGTAAAGTAATTATTTCCCGAACTGCAAAGAGGATCCAGGTAGCTCGTGAATCTCATTTCTGAAAAAGAGATAGGAAAGCGCCCTCCATGTAAGATCATGGGCTGGGGAAGGGTTTTGTGCTCCAGGAAAGGCAGAGTCAGCTCGATTTACTGAGCTGAGCACATCTGGGTACAGAGCAGGCATTGAGGGAACACATTCCTGCTAAAGCTAAAGATCCCTTAAACGCCTTGACCATTGAGCCCAAAATACCCAGGCAGGGCTCGATCCCTTCCCGAAGTGTCCCTGCAGCAATAAACATTAATCCTGGTGATTAACACAGGCTTCAGGCTGGCTGGGGCTGAGAGAAAGCTCCAAAGAGGCGTTTTGGGGGAAATAAATGGCAGCAGTGAAGGGCTGGGCAGGGTAAGGAGGAATATCCTTCGTGTTTAAGCTGGCAGCAGCATGCAGAGCTCTCAGAGAACCCCAAAAATTCCCTTTACAGCACAAATTCCCTTTGTGCACCACGTAATTCCCCTCAGAGAACCCCAAAAATTCCCTTTACAATTCATATTCAGGGTGTGCAACAGGCAATTCCCCTCAGAAAACCCAAAAAATTCCCTTTTGCAGTCCATATTTAGGGAGTGGAACAGGCAATTCCCCTCAGAGAACACCAAAAATGCCCTTTACAACCCATATTCATGGAAAGCAGCAGGCAATTTCCCTCAGAGAACACCAAAAATTTCCTTTACAACCCACATTCAAGGTGTTCACCGGGCAGTTTCCCTCAGAAAAGCCCAAAAATTTCCTTTACAACTCATATTCAGGGTGTGGAACAGGCAATTCCCCTCACAGAACCCCAAATAATTCTCTTTGCAGCCTAAATTCCCCTCAGAGAACCCCAAAAATTCCATTTACAACCCACATTGTGGGTGCGCACCAGGCAATTCCCCTCAGAGAACACCAAAAATTCCCTTTACAACCCACATTCTGGATGTTCACCAGGCAATTTCCCTCAGAAAAGCCCAAAAAATGCCCTTTGCAGCCCATATTGCCCGCAGGAATTGCAGCGGGAGGGATTCCTGGGGCGCCCCGGGAGCTCGGGATGCCGTGAATTATTTGCTATAATCTATTCAAAGCTTTGTCTCGCAGCCTCTCCCCGGCAGACTGTGGCCCGTGGGTGGCTGTCCCTGGGGTTTTCACTAATGCCGAGCAAGTTCCTCATTTGGAAGCCGCCTTTCCCCGGGTTCGGAGCTTCCCCGGCTCCCGAATTTTGGCTTCCCTCACGCTCTGGAGGATGTGCGGGAGTGGCACCAAGAAGGGCCCATCTGTTCCCCCTCCTCTCTGCTCTTTTCCAGCAAAACGGAGAATTCCAGCCCAGGACAGTCCCCTCCTGAGGGTGGGGCTGGCATTTGGGATTTGTGCCGCCCAAAAATGCAGATATTAAATCCCCACCAACACAGCAGAGTGAAGCGCCATGGACTGCCTGCTGTGTGGTCACTATGCAGCACAAAATGATGCCAATTTGGGATTTTGAATGCTGTTAAAATGCCTTTTTCCCCCCCCCAGAAAGCCAGGCAGATTATTTAATGCAGATCCTTCTGAAATTCCAGTGTGACAAAGGCACAGTGAGGCAAAATTCCCAGGGGGTCCTGGATCCTGGAAAGGGCAGGAGTCGGCTCTGGGTTGGGTGTTTGGCTGTGAAATGTGACAAGAGTGGCTTTGATCATCTATCAAAGTGTTGTCAGCCTCCCCTGGGCCTCGGGGAGGAAAAAAATTGCAGCTGGAGCATTGATCAGCACCAGAGATCTGTCAGCAGCAGAATCAAAAACAAACAGGAAACTGAACGTATCTGCTCAAGGTGACACTGCCACCTCCCTCGGGGACCAGGTGGAGGAGCAGGACAAGCCCTGCAGGGCTCTGGGGACTCTGTCCCACTAAAATGCTGAAATATTCCCATTCCCTCTAAGCCAGGAGCACCCTGAAGCCAGCGGGGTGGCTGCTGCATCACAGGCAATCACAATTAACTCTAATTACACATCTTCACTGGCTGCCGAGCTTTGCAAAAATAACGAGGAGGCAAGGAAAAAAAAAACAAAAAACAAAACACCTCAGGAAAGGCAGAGGGGAGGCTCTTGCAATCCAGGTGAATCTCTCCAAGCTGATTGCCAACACTCCAGGTTCCCAAGGGCCTTTGTTAGCAGAGAGAAAGAACCAGACAAAGAGATGGAGAGAACAGGAAGACTCATCTCCTTCCATCTTTTAAAATTTGGGACACTCAGATGTTTGGGGGCCATCACAGCCCAACATTTCTCTGCTTCTCTGGTGAGACACAGCTCTGACAACTCCTGAGCAGCCCCATGGGTGTTGGAACAGCGAGGAGCTGAATTTTCTTAAGTTTAATCAGAATTAATAACCTGAGCTCGGCCAGGTGCTTTGAAATCCTCCTCCTCTTGTCCTTATCTGTCCTGCAAAATATTGCATTTGGGGAGATGAGCTGCGGTTGAGAAACAAAGGCCCTGCCACAGAACCCCTTTCAGCAGCACATCTTTTATCCTTGTCCACAACAAGGAAATTAAGGGAGTTTTTCAGTTTCCAAAAAGCTGCTCTGAGAGTGGAGTGTGCACATCCCAACCCTTCATCCACGGACAAATTGTTATTGACTCTCTGCTCCGAGCCTGGGTTTGCTCTCCAGAGAGCACAGCCGATGTTTTTATAAACACCACCACAGCAAATTTTGCTCTGTTTGAATATGCACTGATAGCATTTCCCCAGCCAGGTCCTGTGGGGATTGCACAGACCAATTTAGAGGATAAAAGCCACCGTGAGGGATGGAAATTGATTACAAAATATCAAATACATGTCAACTCCACCCCAATGAGAATCCAAAACTCTGCTCTAACTTTAGGCTTAAACAGAGAAAAGGCCAAAACGTGCCCAATGCTCTCCAGGAATTCAGTGGCATGGGTAGGTCAGATCCCTTTTCCAGCCCTCCCTTTCAGATCAGAACTTTCTGGTGGTTGCTTCTGGAAAAAAACCCAAATATTTGGAGCCCACTATTGACATTAATGATTCTTGGGAGCAACAGCATCCTCCCGATCCATCCTTGGGAATGTGCAAGGAGAGGAGAATTCATTTCCTTCCCAGAGATATCAATACCCATCTTGGCTTCTGAAAAAAAATCTCACACCCAAGGCTATTGATTTCCTGCACTTGAAATGAACTGGTTCAGTCAATTCCAGAGCTGTGTGAACAGATTGGGCTGGGGCTCCAACTCCCTGGGAACGCTGCAGGTCTGGGGCACCAAAACCTCCTCGGGGGTCCCAGGAGTGGGGGCAGACACGATGCATTCCACAGCTGCCTGTCCCACAGGGCCTCCAGCAGGGGAGGACACTCCAGGCACCTCTTCCTGCAACTCGGGGACACAAAAATGGCAATTTTCCAGTCTGGGGGGGACACATTCCATGGGACTTTGCAGCACTCAAAGCACAGTCCGTGCCCTCAGCCCCTCCCAGCCACTGAACCAGGGGCTTCATTAAAAGCACATTTGAAGGGACACTGCATTTCCCAGGGCTGGATTTAACATCGTGCCACCAAAACCCAGCCTGTGCCAGGCCCTGGGCACTTCCCATGGCAGGATTAAGGAGCTGCCTCTGCTCAGTGCAAGGCACAGGGAGAGATTCATCCCACAGGGAGAGAGAGAATCATCCCCCAGAAGCCAATTCTGACCAATAATTCCCCGTGCCTGTTCTGCTGAGCAAAGCAAAGGCACTCCAAGTGTGCACGGGAGGCTGGGGGTGCTGCTTGTTTTGGCAGGAGAGATGAGAAAACCGCAGAGCATTCGAGTTCAGAAGGCTCATTATGACTAATCTGCCTTCCTGAGCTGCAGGTCTTTTATTCCAGAGTCAGATATAGGCCTGCCCTGGCAGGGAACATCTGCAAGGGATGCTAATTTAGGTATTTGTAAGAAAGGTGGCACAACCTGCAGCCAGATGAGTCTGCAGCAGGGCTGGGAGGGAGCACGGGGTGGGAGAGGAGCTCTGCCAGCTCCCAGCCGGTCTGCACGAGGATCCAGCCCCAGCTGGAGAGGCACACTGGGCTCTAATTGGGCAAGCTGGACTTGCATTTTGACCCCTGAGTGGGATTTAGCGTTTCAGATGCTAATTTGGGGTGGGCTGGGCTTTTATTGCATTTTCCTCTCTCCCCTCCTCAGCTGCAGGGCGCTGACCCTTGAATTTAGGGGCCTGAAGAGGTGGGGTTTTGGAGCACCTCCCATGAGTTAACAAGCACCTGCTGCTGCAGGGAAAAAGGGCAAATTCTGCTGCATTCTGAGCTGGGTTTTGTGGGTTTTTTAACTCTATATGATTCCTCAACAATATTTAGGGGTGTGTGTGATGCACTTGTACCAATTCATCAGTGTTAAAGGGTTTGGGTGGCTCCTGTTTATACAGGAGGAGGAACTGAGTGCAAAGTGAAGTCGTTTGCTCTGAAAATCTTTCTCCTTTTTGCATTTATTACATGTTGGTGCCAGCAAGAGTCAGCCCTCATGCAGAAAGCAGCAAAGTTGTGATAAACTTGCAGGGAGGTTCATTCTGCAGGACTGGCCCTTAAAAAACTCTGCCTTGTCCCAGAGGCCTCAGAAAATGTTTCTTCTTCAGCATTTGTGGCCAACTGCTCCTCTCATCAGAGAAATCAAATCAAGACCTCAGCGTGCTCTTCAAAGCTCTCCATGCCAGCAGCCTGTGACAGAGCAGTAAAATAATGAATTATCTCATTGTCAGGGGCTGATATTCCACTGGCATTTCCCTTTTCCTGTGGTGTGGTGCAGTGCAGGAGGCACCTGATCTCCTTCTACTCCCTGTGATGCTCCAAGTCTTCTGTTACAGGAGCAAAAATAGAACACATGATAAGGAAACACAGAACATTCGGGATATTTGGCAATATTTGCCCCAGGAGCAGCACTCCACAAACCAGAAAAGCCCTGAAAAGAAAAGATTTTGCTCCTCATGAGAAGGTTGCACTAATGGGTTTGAACTCTCATTTTGTTTTGGCTTCGGGTTCAGAGCTGGTTTTCTTTTATCCATCAGTTTTTCTCCTTCTTGAGCTTTATTTTCTCTCGTGATTCATCTGACTCTAGGGCATTTATTGAAATCCTTGATACGAAATGCAAGGGAAATGAATCTCACTTTAAACCTCCTAAGGACATCTCCATCACCTGATTAAAGTCTCCTGCAGTTTTTTCCATCTCTCCCCATCACAGACTCAGAGAAAAGGTGCATTTCTGGCAAAGGCAGATGTGATTTGTAGCACATCTCCCATCAGACCAGCCATTATTTTAATCCATCGTTTTCCAGGGGTAAGAATAAATACTTCTTTTCTTTAGTAGGACTGAAAAAAACCCACACAGAGATGAGTTTTACAAGCAGTTAAACTCTGTAAATCAAAAGGCCGAGGCAGATGGCAAAGAGTCAGTGAGACTCTGAGCTCGTCCATTAAACACCTCACTCAGTTCTCAGTTATTAAATTGCTCTTTTCCTGGCTCACATTGGAGTTGATTTGCTCCTGGATGGCTGGATGGAAAATATTCTTGTGATACAACTGGAAGCCCAAGGAGTCAAGGAGAGGACAGGCTCTTCTTGGCCTCAGAGGAAGCACAAACATCTCAAAGAAGCCTTGTCCATCCATTAAATAAATATGTTTATTTTGAGGCAAGCAAAGCCTATGAGAGCTTTTGCTGTCCTGCTTTGCAGAAGAAATAACTGTTCTGTGCTAAGCTCGTTTGGCTCCCTTGGCCTTGCAAAACTCACATAAATCAGATAAAAAGGAAATTGTGGCAGTAACACTGGGAAAGTTCAGGAGAATTCAGTCTGACTTTTGCAATGAAGATGACTCAGAAAGTCAAGAGTGTGCACGCAGCAATTCAGGGATGCAACATCCCAGGAGATTTAGGGTTCCACAACCCAGAGAGGTTGAAAGCAGCATTTGAGATCCACTTGTTTGGAGAAAACCCCCCCGAAATTGAATTTCTTTAAATCCTCACCACAGAGATGGGTTTCACTCTCTTCTCTCCTTGTCTAGGGCTGCTTGGTAATATGAAAAATACACTCAGAAAAGGTTTTGAGCCATTACTGGAAAAAAAAGAGGAGCTTTCTTAGGAAACACCCTTCAGATTAGGGAGTGCTAAGGCTCTGGAAGTGAGCTGGTATTAGGGATATTAAACTGTAAGAAGATATTAAAATATTGCAACAGCAGCCACACTTTCAGGAAATGGTTTCTCTTGGTATTTGAATTGCAAAGAGCTCTCTTTACCAGCACAGGGAGTGTTTAAACAAGGAGCACTGCTGAGAATTCCAGCCGGGGTTTTTAGCAAATCCCAAGGACGTGCTGGGACTGGGGAGGATGCAGTGCCCTGTCCCCTTACACCGGAGGTTTACGAGCTGTTAACAGTGGCAATAACACCTCCAGCCCGATTCCCCACGCAGAAATCCCTGCTTTCCCTGCTGGGGGGCCGCTCGGTGCAGAAATCCCTGCTTTCCCTGCTGGGGGGCCGCTCGGTGCTTTCCTCGCCGTGCCACCAGCTGTGCACACGCGGGGACAGCGCTAACCTTGGAGCTCAGAGGGTGCCAGCGCTCAGGAGCAGGCGGAGCATCCCTGGCAAAGCATCCCTGACCGAGCACCCCTGACCGGGCATCCCCGGCAGAGCATTCCCGGCCGAGCATCCTTGTCAGAGCATTCCTGACTGAGCATTCCCGGCAGAGCACCCTTGACCGAATACCCCTGATCGGGCATCCCTGGCAGTGCATTCCAGGCCGAGCATCCCTATTAGAGCATCCCTGGCAGAGCATTCCCGGCTGGCGTTCCTGTCAGAGCATCTCTGTCAGAGCATCCCTGACCGAGCATCCCCAGCCCAGCATCCCTGGCAGAGCATCCCTGACCGAACACTCGCGACCGGGCATCCCTGACAGAGCATTCCCGGCCGAGCATCCCTGGCAGAGCATCCCTGACCCAGNTCCCTGACCGAGCATCCCCAGCCGAGCATCCCTGGCAGAGCATCCCTGACCCAGCACCATCGGCGCTCACCTGGGAGTGCCTGCGCGGGGCAGGGCAGCCCACAGCGAAGGGCTGCTCCCCCCCGAGGGGTTCCTGGGGGTGGGAACCCATCTCGCTCCTCTCTCCGGGGCTGCGGTGGGAGCGGCTGAGCCCCGCCAGCCCCCCCGGCCCCGGCCCCGCGCTCCGCCCGGCGCTGTCCCGGTGCCGGGGCCGGTCCCGGTCCCGCATCCCCGGGGCTGGAGCCGCCCATCCCTGCCGGGGTGAGTCCGTGGGATTCGGGGGAGGAAACTTCGCCCCCTCCCCTTCCCTCCCCGCAGCAGCAGCGGCAGCGGCGGGCGAGGCAGAGAGGGAAGCGCTGCGGGAATTCGCATCCCGCGGCCGGCGAAGGGGGCTGGAGTGGAAACAGGTTGTTGGGATCCGTCCGTGGGAGGAAGGGGCGGCTCTGCCCAGCCGCTAGCCAAGCCTGGGCTCTGGGAAATGGAGACGGAGCTGCTGCCTCGCCAGCCGGCGGTGTGCTGAAGGGGATGGACAGCGAATTGCTGCGGGGGAGCCTGGCCCCGGGATCGCCGCTTCCCGGGAAGCGGAGCCGCCTCCCGAGCTCCTGAAGTTCCAGCGGCCGCTGGCTCAGCCCGGGGTTAAGCACGGCCAGTTCCACCTGCACCGCTCCCAGCTGGCGGGGATCAGGCAGGTGATTTCCTCTCTTTTTGCTGCCCGGCTTGTGCGTGAATGCTGAACACCAAAAAGTCTGCCTGAAAGCCTGGGAGAACTTGGGAAAAGCCACGGTGGAGAGTTGTGGTGTTTTGGATATATTTGGCACAGAGAACTCACACCTCTGCTCGAGGGATTCATATGGCTTGAAGGTAAGAGATCCGTGTTGTGCTTTTCTTCCAGAAATAGGAATGTTGCGAATATCCCGGTGAGGGAACACAGACGGCAGTGGCTGCTGTGATCACCACAGCCGGGAGATGTAAATAAAGACAGGAGAAAAAGGAAAATATTTGTCATTACACCAAAAAGAGCCATTAAGCTGTTCCCTTCCGCAAGAGAAGAGGTGAGAGCGGGTTTTCAAACTGAAATTCAGGCTGTCTCATTTCTCCATCTAAACCACTCACTGCAAAGCAACAAACAATTGTTATTGTATGCTAAAGAGGCATTTGGAGTTGCTAAGAGGCTCGGCTCATTTCTGGAAGTTTGATGTTTAACGTTGCTCTCGCATAGACACAATGGAGAGAGAGTGACAGGGAGAAGTGGAGGAGGAGGATGTGTGGAGAGGATGTAATGTAGGTACATTCCAGCTCCCCAAGGAACCAGATTGTTCAGTCAAATTATTTGAGGGAAAACACTCGTTTTTTCTCTCACCACACTCATTTTTTAACTCGGTAAGGCAAAACTGGCATCCTTTCAGACTTAGTGCTAGCACCAGTCCTGATGTAGAACAGTGGGGAACAGGGGATCTGTCACCCTTTCCTGAAGAACCCCTGGAGGGAAACCTCCCAGAAATCCTTCTCTGAATGCTGCAAACAGATTTTGTGTGAGATTTACAGTCACCTTTGTCTCGATCTTAATTTTTTTTTCCATTGCCCCCCCCAGTTCTACGTTCCATCCAGCTTTTTGAAAGCAGTGGGAAGTGTGGCTTTAGGGCAGGGAATCAAACCCCAGGATGGTGCTGGAGTATTTTTGGTCCAAGCTGTTGTCTGTAGGTTGTTTTTACACAAGATAACACATCCCCACTTGGTAATTCTCAAATCTCTCTCTCATCCTGACTTTCCCACATGCCAGGCATGGAGCTGCAGAGCTCCCAGCATGTGGAGCACGAATCACTGCTCCTCGAGTGGAGCTCCAAGTGGAAAAGAAAAACAGCTTGAGTTGTTTTATAAATACCCAGGGTTGTAATAGAGCTGGTCAGATAGGTCACACATGCCAAACAGCGTGGGCTGGCTTTCCTACATGTTCAGGGTTTCATGGAATTATTGTTCTTTACACACACAGTGCTATTAAGAACTCACAATCCTGGTTTTTTATCTCTTTTGAAGTAATTGCTAGTAGTAATCTAGAAAAAACCCAATATTGTCAAAATTTCTGACTCCATCAAGTAAAGACTGCTGTAGATTTTATTTCCCCCCTTTAACTTCTTTTCCATGCTGCAGAAATTTCGTTATATTCAAGCCTTCCTTCCTTGCTTGTGAACAGAGTTTTCTATTAGAATTTTCTACTGATTTATGAATCACTGTGTAAAATCTGCTGTGCTTTCCACATTTCCACCTAACTTCCATGGGCACGCACACCTTGTGTGTGGAGAAGAGGTTCACTGTCACACTGGAGAAGAAAATGTGCAAGTTTTAGGCTTTAGAGAGAAGCTTGTGACCCTACAAAAGCAGGGGAGCAGTCAGGGTGGGTGTATTTTGGGTGACATGGGCTCCTAAAAGGCTCCTTCCCTGTCACATTCTGCTCCTGTGGCACAAAAAGTGCCCTTCCCTGGGTGCTCTTCTCCCCAAACCCATCCTTCACTCCAAATCAGCAAATCTCCACCCTCCCATCCTCTGCTTACTTTGGAGTTGCAGGTGGAGCTGATGGAACCAGGGAATATTCTGAGCTGGGAGGGTCCCAGAAGGATCACTCTGCAACAATTGCCAGAACACGATTTCTCTAGACCAGCAGCCAAAAAACCCCCTTTGACAAACACTGCTCCTCAACGTTCTGCAGCTCTGCAGTTCAGAGCAGGATGGATTTGGCTCAGGCCCCGCACAATCCTTTCAGGATAACTCGTTTTCAATTTCACCCTCTGTGCACAAACTCCTCGTGAAGACGGAGGAAATCTGGGACTCATTTTGGATTTCCCACATGCCCAGAGCTGATATTCCAGTGCCAGGAGGTGCAGGGCAGTGAACACATCCCCACTGAGCTGCAAAGCCTCCACAGGAGGTCTGGGTGCAAAACCTTCCCAAATGCTGTGGACGCTGGGGAAATGCAATTCCAAAGGAAAGGAGTCCACAGATTGTTAATAAATGCACAGAAAGCAGGCTGGCACAGCAAACAGTTGGGTGATGGGGGAGTGTTTGCAGAAACATCATAAACATTTCTCCATTCTCACACTCCTGCCCAGGCAAAGGCAAAATTGGATAAAAAGATCCCAGACTGGTGGAACTTCGGCCTCCCAGGGTTGTTTTTTTAAGGCTACAAGAGAAAATACAGTGGGCTGGAGGTCAAAATGTATTAAGGTTTGTAATACAGATTTGGGAAGCTTTGTCTGGGCTCAAACTTTGCCATCTTTTACAAATAAAAACTTTCAGTAAGTCCTGAGGAGCAGGGAGACTGAGCAGTGAGTGCCAGCGAGATGCTTTGGGGAAGAGGGAGGCAATTGTTTAAGTCCTGTCAGATGCATCATCCCTTGTGCTGTTACAAAACCAACCTATATTCAATCTGAAGTGATTGCTAATAACTATTAACTCCTCTCCCAATTGTTCCGCTTCAATCATGTTTTCTCTCGCTGTCCTTCACCTGGGTATTTTTAGCATTGTAATTTATTTTTTTAATTTTTTTTTTTGAAGATGTGACTATGTGTTCAGTTGCCGCTTCTCTGTACATCCCTCCCAATTATCCTGGTGGGTATTTTTCTCTCAACCCCCCAGAATGGGTTTATTTCTGGTTTACTCTTCCCTGTTGCTTTCCATGTGGTTATGTGGGAGGCTGCACTTTCTTTATCAAAGCAGAGAGCCATGATTAGTCCATTCAGAAAATGTAAATGCAGCTTTATGTGTTCTGGAGTGCTGGGGAGAGGGAGAGACTGCAAGGAGCAATAAAAGCTGTGATACCAGAGCACAGCACGAGCCCTGCAGGGCTGCCCGAGCTCAGGGATGGCCACACTTCACTTTCCACAGGGAGATAAACTCACAGAGCTGCCTGGGGAAAGGTAATCACAGAGAAACCCGAATGAGAGAAACCTCTGCAGCCTGTGCTGGCCATCCTCTTGCACCTGTAACCCTTTCCATTTATCCCAAATTTCTCCTCAGCCTCGGCTGCGAGGGTCTGCAGGCACTCACTGGCTGATAAACCCACACATAAACACAAATATTTGACTCTGCTCCCTGCCCCAGGTTTGCCACCCGCCGGCACTGGGGATGGATCAGCAAAATCAAGGCCATTGAGAGTGCTCTGTGCAATCTGCAGCTTCAGGGAGAGAAATGAACCCTTCACCAGCAGCTCAGGTTTTTCAATCAGCTCCCCTGAAAGCTGCAGCTGACACACTCCAGCAGAGAACTTTGAGCCATTGCCTCAAACATGGCACCTTGCAAATTACTTGTCTAAACTCCATCCTGTTTTGGCATCTCAGGCAATCTGGAGCTTCTGCAAATTAAGATTCTCTGCAACAAGCACCCTCTGCCCCCCAGCCCCCTTTGTATCTGCTTATTTCAAGCTTTTGCGTATTTGTGTGACAGCTGAGAAAAATGTGATTATCTCTGGGATTACTGGAGTCTGGAATTAGATGTCCAACATCTGATCTGTTTGCTCCGAACACTTTTTAGTTCCAGCCTTTTCTCCGTCCTTGGAACCCACCCCAGAGAGGGGACAGGACACCTCCAGCCTCCTGCTCTCCTTGAGACATCCCCACACACTTCTGGGAGGTGAATTTTAGTCACCCGGGTTTGAAAAGCCACAATTATAAAGAACTTGCTAATTTAAAAGCCCTTAAAAATAGAAACCCCCCCCCACATTCACATACATATTGTTGAACAGGAAGAATCACTCATGTCCCAGCACATGAATCATTCATCACCCCCATGAGGTTCTGGATGCTCTAAAAATGTGTTTGTGAGTACTAAAATGGTGATTGTAATAAATACTACAGGAATACTTCAGCCCACCATGTCCAGGCATGTGTAAAGCTCCTTATTTGCACTCTGATGGCAAAACTCTAACAATTAGAGGGTTTTCTTTATTTCACCAACAAGGCAGTCAAAAAATCAACCTGAGAATTTCCATGTCAGTAGAGTCCTACGTATTGGTTGGTTTTCATTTGTAAAGCAGGTTGTGATCCATGCCTGGGGCCTGTGCTGTCAAACTGGAGGTTATGAAAGCATTACAGTTATTATTATTAGCATTGCTGTTATAATTTTGAAACGGCACATAAGGTACCAGTGAGATTCAGGTTTCTGCTTCTCCCTCCTCTCTAGAAAAACCACACTGAAAGAGGAACTTTTTCCTCAAATTTAGCAGTTGGGTGCAAAGCAGGATTTAGTATTTCCAGGAATAGCACCGAGGGAAGTGCTGGGGACAGAGCTGCCGGCTCAGGGGGATCCCTGGCTCTGGGTTTATTTCCAGACTGAAGACAAGGACTGAGAGTAAATTCCAGCCCCCTTGGTCACATGCAGCTCCCACCCACACGGATTTCCATCCACGAATAGCTCCAGGGCTCCCTCCCTGTCTGCTGAAGGCTGCTGGGCATTGCTGGCCTGCAGAATAAACCCTGCAATAAACCCTGCAACAAACCCTGCAACAAACCCTGCAACAAACCCTGCAATAAACCCTGCAACAA
>VZTB01004490.1:119730-151079 GCA_013397245.1 Thryothorus ludovicianus
AACACACCCAGCAACACACCCTGCAATAAACCCTACAACAAACCCTGCAACAAACCCTGCAACAAACCCTGCAACAAACCCTGCAACAAACCCTGCAACAAACCCTGCACCAAATACTGCAATAAACCCTGTGAGAAACCCTGTGATAAACCCTGCAACAAACCCTGCACCAAATCCTGCAACTAACCCTGCAGCAAACCCTGCCTGCTGCTGTTCCCCAGCCTGGCTCACTGGGAGTGGGTCGAGAATTTTGGAATTGCTGGGCAGGAGCAGAGCCGGGGCTCCCTGGAGCTGGGGCTGACCCAGCAGCACAGAGCTCTGCCCAAAGGACACCACGGCAGGGAGGTGCTTGGGGCTGTGTCCCAGGCACACAAAGCCTGGCCCAGGCTGGGTTTTGGAGGAAAAAAGCAACCCACAAACTGGGGTTTTGGAACAAAAGCCTCTGGAGGGGAAAGGACTCTGAGAATCCCAGCGAGAGCTCAGGGGGCACAAACATTTCCAGAGCAAGATCCCTGGAAAATGGGCAGATTTTCCTGTCCTTGTCACCAAAGAAAGTGTGCACCTAGACCAAATGTAGTGAGATGAGGCAGCACTTTTAAAAATATCTTATTTTGATACGCCAGTGCTGGTTCTGGGGTGCTGGAACAGCCAGGGCTGGCTGAGAGCTCCTCTGCCCGAGCTGCTCCCATAAAACCAAACCCAAGCAGCATTTGCACAAAGCCACTGCTTCTCTCACAGCTTCTCTCCCTCTCCTGCCCCCACACCACAGATTCAGTGATTCCTCCAGGGGCTCTGGGTGCAGGGCTCACGTCCCAGCCGAGGGCTCCCTCCTGGCACTGCCACCTCCCCATCCCCTGGTGCCACCAGCAAAGCCCAACCTGCATTTCCTGATGCATTTCCTGCCAGCTGTTTCACTAATGAAAGGAGAAATCCATGTGCAGCAACCCATTCTGTGGGAGGATGTTTGTCTACGTGTGATGTCTGGCTCTCTGCACTTGCCTCTGTCAGCCTTTCCAAGTGTTATTCTTGTTTATCTCAAGATTTATTTTTTTCTCTCTCGGTGTGAAGGAAGAATCAATTAGGAAATCACAATCCTAACAGAAAATGACAAGGAGGGATAATAATAATAATAAAGTCAAGATTCTTTGGGGCTACACTTTGAAATATAATTTTTACCATCGAATTTCTGATTCAGGAGGCCTCAGAACCACAAACATCAAAATTTAGCTTGAGAGATATTGTTTGTAGAGACAATAAACACACTTTAGAAAAAAAGAAAGAAAGAAAAAATAACAGGGAAAGCAATTGCTAAAAGGAGAGTTCAATAACTCGCATACATCCATCAGCTTTCAACCTTCCCATAAAAATAATATTCCAAGACATCTTTAATATGTCAGGTGGGACAGCACAGTGGCCACCAGGAGTGTGTCTGATTCCTGGTGCCACAGAGCAAATCACATCAGTAATTTCTTGGGGATTTTTTCCCAGAGAGAGCCACAGGCTCAAGCAGTGGGGCCTGAGCATCTAAAAGTGAATATTTATTTTAGGATGACAAGACCAGGGTCTGCAGGAGGCTTTTCTTGGGCTTCTGGGCCTGTTCCACCCTCAGCAAGTTGGGCACCCATCCTCAGATCACGAGTTTAGTCTCTGCACCCTGTGATTTTTATTGCTGATGAATTAAACAGCCCCGGGTTTAGTCCTGCCTGAACTTCCACAGTAACTCCTACCCAGCACCTTAATTAAAAACATTAGAGCTCCTTGTAATGCTTCATCTGAAAGAAAATCTGCTCCCTGCCAAGCAGGGGGAAAATATTCATGGCTTTCTGGAGCCCTGCTAATGACTGTGGATTAAAGGAAAATGGAAATCATATGGAATTCACTGTCCCAGTCACTGGATTTAGGGATTGGGTTCCTGCACTTCCCAGCAGGCTGGAAATTTTGCTGACTGTGAAAAAGTCCAATAAAATTTAGGAGAGCAGCAGCTGAGTGTGTGCAGTGGTCCCAGGGCTGGGACAGAGCAAGAGAAATTCCTCAAATCAGCCACAAAATGGAGCACTGAAGGTTCAGATTTTTTCCCTGGCTGGGGATTGGTCAGTGATGCTACCAACAAGTTTTGTGGGATACAGGAAGAAAATATTTGTCTTCCCAAGGTTTTTTTTGGGGGGGATCAGCTCAAAACCATGAACTGAGAAGGGATCTTAAGAGGTTGGAGACTCAGAAAGTCCAATCTATTCTCATAGCCAGGATTTCACCTGGAAATTAGCCAAGATTTCATCTGAAAATAGCCAGGATATCACCTGGAAAATAGGCAGGATATCACCTGGAAAAATACCAGGATTTCACCTGGAAAATAACCAGGATTTCACCTGGAAAATAACCAGGATTTCACCTGGAAAATAGTCAGGATTTCNGACCTGGAAAATAGCTGGGATTTTACCTGAAAATAGCCGGGATTTCACCTTGAAAATAGCCAGGATTTCACTTGGAAAACAACCAGGATTTTACCTGAAAATAGCCGGGATTTCACCTGAAAAGAGCCAGGATTTCACCTATAAATAGCCAGGATTTCACCTGGAAAATAGCCAGGATATCACCTAGAAAATAACAAGGATTTCACCTGAAAATAGCAGGAATTTCACCTATAAATAGCCGGGATTTCACCTTGAAAATAATAATGATTTTACCCAAAAATAGCCGTGATTTCACCTATAAATAGCCACAGTTTCAACTGCAAAACAAGCTGTTCCACACATGATTGAAACAAAATCCTCCCAATTCCAGAATTCACTAAACATGAGAGAATTCAAAACGTAGTGTGGGACCCCTCTGCCCTTGGGAAGTTTCGTTGACCAGGCAAACAATTCCAAAGGCCAGGCAGGGAAAAAAAATTCCCCCAAATGCACAGACAAACCCACAGGGTGACCAGCTGAGCATCTTTCTTAGGGACACTGCACACCCTGCCTGGCAGCAATAATTCCTCCACAAACACGAGTTTTGTGGCAAAACAAGGAGCAGCAAAGAAGAGAATTTGTGGCTCTGTGGGTGGGGCAAGCCGAACAGAGAGGGGACACGATGATGCAGCAGCGTCAGAGCAGGGAGGAATTAAATATTGCAGATATTTAGGCAATGAACCCTTGTGTGCACCTGGAAGGCACCCGGGAAGGTCAGACCAAGGAGGTCAGGCAAACACTTGGCACGGAGAGGCCCCAGGGCAGAGCAGGAGCTGCAGGACTCTCCGGGATAACAGATGCAGATTTCCAGAGCTGCTGATCCAGCACAATTCCTGCATGGCTCAGTGCCCACGCTGGGGCAGCAGCTGGAAAAGGACGAATCCAGAAGGAGAGGGGGCTTCTCCTCCTCTGCTCTTGCCTGCCAAGATGACGGAGGTGGGTGCTGGAAATCAGCAGCTGAACAGCTGAGATGGTTTAGCCCAGGGATTAAATGATTAAAGATCATTAGGATTTGAAATTTGAGGAGAACTGGATGGAGGAGAAGTGGGAGCCCTCTCACCTTCCTGCTGAGACTGGAGCCTGGCTCTGCTCCTTCACCACGAGGACAAGGAATATTGACAATATTCCATTCAGTGTTTTCTTGGAGTTTTAAATGTGGGGACGTGGCCTGGGGGAGTCACTTGTGCTGATTGACACATCCTCAGCAAAGCTGCCCAAAGGGGCTGGGGGTCAAAGCCCAGCCGTGGATGGTTTGGGGCAAACTCCCACAAATCCGAGGAAAAGAAGGGGGGAAAAAGGAGCTCTCCTCTGGAACTCGCTGCTTTTGGCAAACATTTCTGCAAACAAGCTCAGGGGGAGCAGTGGCAATGGAAAGAGCAGATGTTCAACGAGTGCTCGGTGACATAAGTGGAGGGCAAATATTTGATGGCTTCAATCTGAATTATTATTATTTACTTTTAATAAAGTGTGGTTGAAGGACTTGAGAGCTCCAGTATCCCTGTGCCAGGTGCTGCATAAACATGGGAAGCCTGGCTGGAGGGGGAGCAAAAAAGGGTTTATTCAGCCAAGGAATTAACACAACCTAATTCTGCAATTAAACTGTTTTACACTTCAAATGCCAAGCACCAAAATGTGAACATCAGGCAGACAAAAACAAATAATGAAAAAAAAAAATCCTTAAATATTTGCCACGTTTTATCCAACACTTAAAAGTAAATATTTTTTTTTCAAATTTCAACAACTTCTTATACATAACTAAGGGGGGTGGGAAGTGAAGAGATTCAACCTTTCCAATTGCTCAAAAACCATACAATTGGCTGTGTGACTGATGAAGGGTTATTTGCAGACATTGGTGGATGATCTCAAGCACAGCACAGATTCTAAAGGAATACAGATCACCAGCATTCATGAAGCTGGGAATTTATTAGATTAGTCAGAGGCTCAGATCTCGTCAGAGAGATTTGGCATTAGGATACAGATAAAGGAATTATGAGGAGAGGAAAAAAAAGGGCTTTTGTAGAGAGCAGGATGTTGGGTCTATAGTAATGCAATATTTAATAAGAACCAATATCTGCCAGGCTGAAGAGCTGCCTCTGACAGAGACCATCCCTCAGTGAGAGCACAGGGAAGGAACAAATCCTCCCCCTTTAGCCACTGAATCTCGAGATGTGCCCAAAGTTTCTGCTTGTGTGTCCAAAGCTGAAAGCACAGAGTCAGAAATGATTTTTAAAAAGCCTTTCCTGCCCATCCTCTCCACCCAGCTGAGAAGGGCTCAAGCGAACTGTGTTAGGAGCAGCTCCAGCTTGAAAAATTCACCTGCCAAACGTTGCAGGGATCAAAGCTTGCCCTGCACCCACAGATTTTTAAAGAACAGGAGGAACCCGAGGCTCTGCTCCAGCAGCCAAACCTCCCCTGGATTCCAGGTGGGCAGGGGCAGTGCTGGGTTTGTTGGAGGGAACTATTTATACCTCAAACTGGTCCTAAAATGATTATTCACAACAAAAACCTTGAACCAAAAGCACAAACCAGTCCACTATGACCTCTCCTCGCTGAAGTTCCTGAGTTTGACTGTTTAACATGCTGGAGTGAGAAAGTGCTAAAATTGGGGGGTTTCTGATAAAACTGTATTTGGTTGCAAGTCTTGAAGGAAGACAAGGCCTTAATCTTTAATTTTAAAGATTCCTTTCAAAATGGAAGCTGCTTTTTATCAGAAGGATGGGTTAAAGGAAGTTCCAGGGGCATTCCTCCCCCTCTAGGGAAGATAGCACTGAATTCCATGAGGACTTGCTAAGAAACCTGGAAGGATGAGATTTTCAGAGGGCCTGAAGGCAGCAGGCAGTGAATTCCCAGGGAAATTCAGCCTTAGGACATCGTTCTGCAGAGGGTCCAGCCTGATGTGTGGCCTGGATTTTAACAGGGAGGGCAGGAGCCCATCCCTGGTCCACCACAGGGATGAAGGACAAATTGCTCTGGGGAAAAAAAAACTTCTTCCCTTCCCTTCCTGCAGCACCAAACTCAGGCAAAAATTCCACAGGGAAAGAGGGAAGAATGAAGGAGCAACACCACAGAGAGCTGAGAAATCTGCCTTAAAACCTTTAAATTCTGGAGCCACAAGGCACTGGGATTGCCCTGCCACCAGGAATCCCCCTCTGTGTTCCAGAGGAGGAGCTGAGGCTCCTGAGGGTCCCTGCTGCTGGGGAGGGGGTGAATCACAGCCTGGAACTGGTGCAGGGAGCTCTGAGCAATGCGACTGCCAGGCAGGGAAGGGCTGGGATCAGAAAATATCGTGGCATCAGCAAGAACAGCTCGGGTGGGTGACGCAGAGGCCGCGGTGGCAGCGGGGTGTTTGTCATCCCAGAGCCCTGCTCAGAGCTCTGCTGAACAGGAGTTAAAACCGGGATTAGCTGCTGGGGGGGGAACGTGTGAACACTCTCTAGCAAGAGGATGCAATTAGATATTAAACAAAACCAGGAATGTTTCTGAATCACAAGTGAGCAATAGCTGCAATTAAGGCACCTTTGATGTCTTGGATAGCAGAGGATTTGGGGAGTGGGGAGCCAGGAGAAAGGCAGAGGAGGAAAAATTTCAAGAGGCTTTTGGAAGGAGCTGATGGCAGAGCTTCATAGATACAAAGGCTCCAGTGTTAAAATCAGAATTCAGCCCCTGAAAAGCCCCAGCCTGGCCGGGATTTTTGTCTCTAATTCTGCCTCTGTGGGTGCAAAGGTGGCCAAACCTCCTGCTCCATGTGCTGGAAACCAGAGAAGGCACAGGGAGTGTGGAAAGCAGAGCTGAGCCTCCTCCGAGCCCCAGCCCGTGCTCAGAAGCGCTCAGGTGTAATTACTGCCAGGCCCTCAGTCACAGCTGTCACCTCCCCTGTCACCTCCCCGCTGCATTTGCATCGAAGACTCAGTGCCCGGGGGAGTCGCGTTTATTTAAAGCCACCAGGACTGTGCTGGGTGACTTCAGTGCCAGCTGCTCCTGCAGGAGCCCCGGGCAGGGGATGGGGCTTTGCAGCAGCACCAGCAGCACTCTCAGGCCAAGGCAGCATTTGCAGTATTCTCCCCATTCCCAGCCTTTCTCCCTCCTCCTCAGTGCCTGCAGACACCGTCCCCTGAGCAGAAACGAGCAGGGAAAGGTTCTCACTCAGTGCCAGCTGTTCCACACCTGCCTTGCTCTGCAGGGAATACACAGCAATTCTGGGCTTGCACGCAAAAAAACGTAAAAAAATAATGAAACTACTCCAGAAGATGCTTCCCTCCCCCCCTCCCTCCACAAAACCACTGAATAGGGAAACAAAGCAGCTCCCCAAAGACATTTTTCCCCTTCCCTTTCTCTTCCACCTCCTCTCTACTCCAAAAAGCCAATGTTGTTTCCTTTGACTGGAACATCTTTGTTGCATTCTCAGTGGAGCCTGGCACTCATCTCGAGGACAGAAAGGATGTCACTCTGACAGTTTTCCATGGCCCATTGGTCCCAAAATTCCTGAGGAAAGTGACAATATTCAGGGAGGCAGTGTTCTGTGGAAGCCTTTGGAGAGGATCTATCTGTGAGCAGCTTCAGCAGCCTGATGGGCACCTCTGGGCAGCAGCAATTAGTAAGAAATACCAATCTGGCAACATCTGCAGCAAAATCCCTTGGGGACAGCAGCTGGGAACTGTTCTGGGATATCTCCCTCAGGGATGTTCTCACTGGTGGCTTTGGCTGCTGCTTCCCCATTAGGTACACTCTGAGTTAGGCCCCAAAAATGTTTCTGGAGTCCAGAGGAAAGCCTGAAAACTCACCCTGAACTCCAGATTTCCTCTTAAATGTGTCACATCCAAGGCAAAACCTGAGGGGGTTCTGTGCAGAAGCAAAGGCTGGCTGAAGTTTTGGCCCCAAATCTTTCCCAGGCAGGCAGGGCCTGACACTGCTCAGGATCAGCCCTGCGAGGATTTTACCCCTGGAAGATTTTACAGAGTGAAACCCTAAAGGAGAGTTACACCTTTGCTGTTTCTGAGAGGAAAAAGGGTTCAGGCCCTGCCAGAGGCACGGAGGGTTTTGCTGGGCTGTGAACATCCCCCAGTTGCCAGGGACATCTCTCTCGTGCTCGTTTGCCACCCTCATGATGATCCATCACGAGGAGAAATATTGGCGCGGCAAGCAAACATTTTCCAGTTTGCCCTCTGGGAAAGAGCAGGGGAGGGCAAACCTCTCCTGGCTGCCTTCCCCCTGCCAATTCCAGCAGGCACAGGGCACATTCCTCCCCTCCAGCTGCTGGAAAAACGCTGCCAGGCAGCTGTGGCTGCAGCAGGGGCCCTCGGGGGGATGAGCTGCAGGATGCTGCTGCTGCACTGCTGCCATCAAACTCGAGGCTGCAACCTTGCAGCCCTGCCCTGCCCTTGACCCTGTGGCAAATCCGTGCCTGGATTAGCTTCAGCCACCCTGGAAATCCGTGGGGGCTCTGCGTGGGAATTAGAGTGGCTTTGCTGCTGTAAATAAGGGGAATTTGTTCCTTTTTGGGCTCTTTCTCCCTCAAACCAAGACTCTGGTTGTCCCCCGTACAGGAAGCTCCCCCAGGCCAGAGCCAGGTGCTGTTTGTGCCTTTTCCCTCTGTTTTTGGCCCCTTCCCTCTCCCTTTTCCCCAGGAAAATGCAGCTTTTCCTTTTCCAGCCAGTTCTTTAAGTGCTTCTTTCTTCTCTGCTGAGGAACTGTCAGCACTAAGAATCGAAATTGCTCCTCAAAGCAGGACTGAGAGACTCACAAAACATCTTAATGGCCAGCAAAAATGCTTCCAAATCCTTCCAGTTCTGAAGGTTGTTTTTGAGGATTGAAAAACTCAAACTTTCCAAAGCTGGGAATTAACAGAGTTGTCCATGTAATTGTAGCTTGTACCACGAGGATGTGTACTGGATACAGCCTTTAATTGTGTGATCACATCGTTTTAATTTCTAGGTTTTCATGTTTAAGTTTCCCTGTTTCATGCAAAATATTTGAAACTTTTCTTCTGCTTCATTTTCCCACATTAAACCTTGTTTTTTTTTTTAAATAGAAACACCAAATCCTTTCCTTTGTACAACATTCAAACATTAAGTTTTAACTTTCTGCATGATGTATATAAAGACACAAAAATTATTACTGTGGAAATAGCCATATTGAAAGAAACGAAAATCTTGAGGAAGATAGAGAAGGAAATGAAAGGAAATTTTGATTGCTTTATCCAGGGATTTTTACAGCTTCCCTAACCACCACTGAGTAAATTCCCGATGAATGGACACAAGAGATGAGCTATAAATGACTCCTGCAACTCCACCAGGGAGCTGGAACAGCTGGAAAAGGCTGGAATTGCTGAGCCCATCTCCCTCCTCAAAGTCTGAGGCCTTTCCTTTTTAAAGCCAATTTTATTCCTGCAGTCAGAGCTCAGAAAAACCAGCACAGGCCCAAGGGGCTGATCCTGCCCATCCCAAACCTTTCCATCCCTTTTACACCTCAAAGTCACTTCTCCATGTCCCTGGTTTTTATTATTTTCTTTTTTTTTTTTCTCTCTCCCACCCTGCATTTTCTGCATGGTTCTGCCTCCTGGAGATAGTTTTGCATTATGAAAGGGCAACAGGAGAAGAGAAAAAACTGTTGCTGTATTTAGCATTGATTTTTCCCCTTCACTCTGAGTCACAGAAGCTAACATTTAATTAATTTCTGACACTTTGACAGCTCCTAAGAAGACATTTGTAGAGCTATCAAGTGCTGCTGATAGCACTGTCAGACAGACACTTTTTGAATTATCAGCTATTAAGGACCCATATGCAACAAATTTCCAAGGATTATTATCCAAATTGTTCTCTGAATGAGAAAAGCACACAAAAGCTCAGTGAAACATAAAGAAACCATTGTTCCCAGGTGAATTTGATATTTGCAAATGTTTTGCTATTTTGATCACTTTCGTGGCTTAATAAATCGAAGTCACTTTGTCTTTTATTAACGAAATTAAGTGGCCCTGGTTTGGGGTGTAGGAGAGCACGGCCAGGATTTCAGCCACTGCTCTTTGTGGGAATGCAGCTTGGGAAATACGGAATATTTGATCCTAGGGAGTGCTGGGCAGGGCATGAGGCCACAGAAACGTGGAATTGTTCGGGTGGGCAAAGCCCAGTCAAACCAGCAGCATCACCACTGAACCCAGAGCCACATCCACGGGCCTTGGAGCACCTCCAGGGATGGTGCAGCCTGTGCCAGGGCTTGATCACCCTTCCCAAGGGTTTTTTTCCCCCTAATATCCAACATAAACCTCCCCTGGCACAACCTGAGGCCTCTGTGAAAGGCTCAGGAGCTCCCAGCCAGGTGTTGGCATTTCCAGCCCTACCTGCACCACTGGCTGGGTTATGGAGAGGTCAGGAATGATTCCTAAACTCAAATTTGTGCCCAAATGGCTTCTGCTGTGGGGGAAATCCCTTCTCAGAGGTGGTGTGGGAATATCCATCCTTACAGCCCTGCCCTGGCAGCTCTGCAGTGACCAAGAGCTCAGACACCCTCCCCACACAGGCAGGAAAAGCCTTTCCCAGGGGGCAAAAGTCCTGCAAGCCTCACTGCAAACATGGAGTTTGCTTTTCCTATCCTGGCACCAGAGAGAGACCCCAAAACAGCAGCACCCAGGGCTCCTCTCCACGCTCCACCTCCTCCTTCAGCTTTGTTCACCTCCCTCAGCTTTTTGAGGAGTTTTTGCTGAGTTTCAAGTTCGTGACACACAAACCTCTGCCCCAGCAGCCGAATTTCTTTAGGGTATTGTGACAGCACAGAGAGAGAGAGGGAAAGGCCAAAGGCCACTCACAGCAGGTAAAACAAACACCAAGACTTCCACAAGTTTTAGGGAACTCCACAGAAATCCCACGATTTTTTATATTTTACCTCTGGAGGAGTGCACAGCACATGGCCATTGGCCAGGTAATGGTGGGGGGTGTTGTGGAGACAAGATTTTCCAAGGAAAACCAGGAAAATCATGTTCCCAGTGCCAGGAGCTGCTGAGGGCCCTGGGGTGGCAGCAGTGCTGTCCCCACCATGTCCCCCTTCACTGTCACCTCACTGGGGCGATGGCAGAGGCAGCACAGCCCAGCCCTGACTGCAAAGCTGCTGCTGTCAAGTTCCATCATTGTCACTGTTCAGGTCTTGGCGTTTAAAATTTATTTATTTGGCTGCTGGAGGAAAAAAAAAAAAATAAGGAAAAGACAAAAGGAAAAAGAAATAAAAGGAATACAGCCCAAAGCCCCACGAAGCACATGAGAGATAAACAAAGTGGGTCATGGCACTCCTGCCCTGAACTGTGCACACCTAACCGGGAGCAGGGAATGTCAGGGGACAAAAAAATCCCAGGCACTCTGCCTGACCCAACTGTAACACAGAGCAGCCGGCACAGAAATTTGGGGGTGAGCTGTAAATAACCCCTAACATCTGGAACCCCTGCCTGGGTCAGTCCTGCTCCCCATTTCCAGCCTGGCATTTCCCGCGGGGCAGGGGGAGCGCGCCGCAGGGAGCCCAGCGCCACATCCGCTGATTTCTCCCATTTTTATTCCCCTCCGGCCTCTCCGTGCCAGGGTGGAGCTGGCAGCCGGCACTCGGGCCCCCATGGATCCCCTCAACCTCTCGTGGTACGACGGGGACAGGAACTGGAGCAGGGCCCTGAACGCCTCGGAGGCGGCGCACAAGCCGCACTACAACTACTACGCCGTGCTGCTCACCCTCCTCATCTTCGTCATCGTCTTTGGCAACGTCCTGGTGTGCATGGCAGTGTCCAGGGAGAGGGCCCTGCAGACCACCACCAACTACCTGATCGTCAGCCTGGCCGTGGCTGACCTGCTGGTGGCCACGCTCTGCATGCCCTGGGTGGTCTACATGGAGGTAAGGGGGCTCCCGGTGCCTGGGTTAAGGGAGGGTTTGGCAGCTTGGGAATCAGCTCCTGAATTCCCCCAGAAGTGCTTTTGGTTCCCTAAATATCGTTTTTTCCTTCCCTGAAATTGTAGCTTTTTCCTTCCTGAAATTGTGGGGTTTTTTCTCTCTTCTGGAAATTGTAGCTGTCTCATTCCTGAAATTGCCATTTTTTTCTTTTCCCCAGGAGACAGAAGTGAGAGCAGGTAGCTTGAAACTCCACTGCTGCTCAGAGGGCTAAATGCCAGCCCAATTGCACCAGAAATTCGGGGTCAAGAGGCAAAGGACCCCAATTTTGTGTTCAAAACTCCGCTGTGGGTATCTCACTGAAACCACATCAAATTTGTGGAGGTGGAAGAGACCCACAAGGATCATTGAATCCAGCAATCAAAAAAAAAAAAAAAATCATAGCAATCAAGGCCCTGTGTCTGAAGGAAGGCAATTGTGGAAGCAGGATGGGAATCCACAGCTTTTATGTCACAATATAGGGCAGAAAATTCACTTTTCACACCTCAGCCTTCAGCACAAAACCATCCTCAGTTTCCAGTTCATTTCCAGTCCCTCACTTATGGGAGGCAATGATGACACAGAGAGCAGAGCAGGGGAAGGAGCCATAATCAATGAGCCCATTAAGTCCTGATGCAAAGCAAAACAAACCCGGTGACGTGACAGGATGCTAATTATCACTCGAGTTAATGATTGTTTGCACGGCACTCCGAGAACGTAAAGCCCCGTGCCCCTGCCCGAGCTCATTAACACAGCCCCAGGCTCTGCCTCTGGGACTTTAATGTCCTTCTGTTCTAATTCCTTTTTTAACACGACCCATTTGAAGCAGAGGCTGAGGCTGGGAGAAGCTCCTGCTCCCTCAGGTCCAGCCAGAAGAATCTCACAGACCCTTGCAATTTTAAGGCAGTAGAATAAACCACAAATGATGCAAAATTCTCTGCTTTTTCTGGGCTCACCTGCAGGGGCTGGGCAGGAACCACAGCTGCCTTGATCGACCAGTTGGGACAATTTTCTCCAGGTTTTGTGTCGCAAGCTTGGCCTAAAATTCAAAATCAAAATGGAAACACTTAAAAAAACCAGCCTTGGTGCAATCAGATCTTTTAACCCCAAATTTTGGAGGTTTCTCCAATATAAATGAAAACACCAAGAGAAAGAGCTGCCGCAGTTCCCAGCTTCTCCCAAACCGTGCCCTCAGGAAACTGGTTTTACAGAGGTTTGGATCTGGTTGGAAACCTTTGCCTTTGGGCAAATTCTCCTCAAAGTTCCTGATGTAACTGTCTCTTAAGAGCTTTTTTAATCACTGAGTATTCATCTGTCACTCAGGATTCAATGCAGTCATTCTTCCTTCTTTATGCTGCCTATGGTTATGTATATCAGAGCAGAAATAACTGAAGAATAGATATCTTATTCATTCTATTTTCAAATGCAGTAGGGCTCTATTTTTGTTAGAGGGAAATATACTTTTTTTTCATCACATGTCAAACACAGCAGTCCGAATAATTGCTATTAAACTTAATTGGCAAAGTTCAGCTTCAACAGCAAGAGAAGTGAAAAGAAAAAAGGCTACTGGTGCCTGGAAGTGTTATCATTAGTTCTTTGTCTTTAGCACATCGTGGGGAGTGTTAAAGGCTTTTCACTCTGAGTTAAACTCATTTTGCTCACCAAAAAAAGAAAAAAAAATATAAAGGTGAGGAATGCCTACCCCGATTTTTTAAACTAAGAAATGAGGGGAAGCTCCTGCTTGTCTGCTGCTGACCTTTGCCGGGTGTAATTGGAAAAATTGGCTGGGAAAAAGCTGTACGTACAATTAGAAGTGCTTGGGAATGAAAACGAATGCATTTACCTCCTCATTCTGCCTTGAAATGCTTCCGAGAGATGGTTAAGCTCCCTTATCTTCCCTTCTGAGTTGGAGGAGCCTTGTGCTCCCTGATGCCCCTGGAATGTGAGCCCAGGTTTGCTGCTGGGGCTGCCGGACCCTCAGAGAGCAGCAGGGTGGGATCAGGCAGGATGGAACCACAGCAGCCCCAGGGCAGAGCTCTGCCTTGGAGCCAGCATAGCCCCAAGCTCCCTCCAGCCTCTCCATCCCGGTGCCAAACCCTCCTTTTGTGCCCTGGCAGCAGCCCAGGAACTGCTGATCACCCCAGGGATTGCTCACCAGCCCCAGGGAATTGATCACCAGCCCAGGGAATTGATCACACCCCAGGGATCTCTGACCAGCCCCAGGGATCTCTCAGCAGCCCCAGGAAATTGATCACCACCCCAGAGATCTCTGACCAGCCCCAGGGATCTCTCACCACCTCAAGGATCTCTCAGCACACCCAGGGAACTGATCACCAACCCCAGGGATCTCTCAGCAGCCCCAGGGATCTCTCAGCAGCCCCATCCTCTCTTTGCAGGTGGTTGGGGAGTGGCGCTTCAGCCGCATCCACTGCGACATCTTTGTCACCCTGGACGTCATGATGTGCACTGCCAGCATCCTCAACCTCTGTGCCATCAGCATTGACAGGTGAGGGCTCTGTGCCCCTGTGCCAATCCCAGGGTGGTCACATTTTACCTGGGACTCAGAGGCCTGAGAACGGTGGGAGTGTTTTGAAGAGCCACTTGGAGGATCTCGCTGAGCTGTGAGCAGGGAATTCTGCCAGGAGGCACAGAAACGCTGCTGCTGGGAATGCAGATGGGATTGTTGTGTGTTCCCAGGTCCTTCTGTTTGTATTCTGGGATGGTGCAGCAGGTGCAGTGGGACGGGGTGGGAGGAGAACTCCGTGCTGAGCTGACCCAGCCTCACCCCTCCAGGTGTGGCTGCGGCCACCCTGGGCCACACAGGCGTGCCTGGCCTCCCCCTGCCGTGCCGGGCAGGAGCTGGGTGTGGTGGCAGCCCTGGCAGGGTGACAGCAGGCGGGGGGATGTCCCCTGCAGGTACACGGCCGTGGCCATGCCCATGCTCTACAACACCCGCTACAGCTCCAAGCGCAGGGTCACCGTCATGATCGCCGTGGTCTGGGTGCTCTCCTTCGCCATCTCCTGCCCACTCCTCTTTGGCCTCAACAACACAGGTGAGGGCTCTGCCGCCTGCAGCCGGCTCCTGGTGTCTTCCTGGGTGCCCAGATAGCCAGGAATAAATGCGGGGTCAGGTCTGAGGTGTATTGGAAGTGTTGTCACTCGTCACTCTTTGCACGCTGATTCTGGCTCTGTTTCACCTCTCAGTGTTCCAGAGCAGGGCTTCTCACTCACCAGAATTGTGGTGATGCAGAAGTTCATGCAACACCAATCTGTGTTACCTTAACATTTGTCCACTACAAATTCAAAATCCTTCTTCTATTAAAGCACACAAAAAGGAAAGCCGTGGGATAACACCTTCCCTGAGGCAGGGGAGAAAAGGACTGGCGGTTCAGGCAGCAGTTTCCTGGGAACACTGGGCTGGATTCAGCATGGGATGGGCAGTCCTTAGCTGCAAGGCAAGCAGTAGCCAGGGATTTTGGGGTGATGTGACTCCCTGCAGCCCTCGGGGAGCTGGCGCCGTGGCCAGCAGTGGGGACGACAACCCTGCGAGGCTTTCTCTTCCAGATGAGAAGGTGTGCATCATTGGCAACCCTGCCTTCGTGGTCTACTCGTCCGTGGTGTCCTTCTACGTGCCCTTCATCGTCACCCTGCTGGTGTACGTGCAGATCTACATCGTGCTGCGGCGGCGCAGGAAGCGCGTCAGCACCAAGCGCAGCAGCCACGTGCTGGACTCGGACACGCAGGCCCCCCTGAAGGTACCCAGCGCTCTCCATCCTCCCCCTGCCCTGCTCCTCCTGCCCCAAACCGCGCAGGAGGCTCCCAGGGGTGGCTGCTGTGGCGGGGTTGGGGTCCCAGTGGCACGTTCTGGGTTCCCAGCTCGCCGGCTGCCGCTCCTCAGGCCTCCCTGGATCTCAGGGGCTGTTCCAGCACCAGATCTGCACCAGGAGCTGCTGCATTAACCCAGGGCACTGCCTTGGGCTGGGCTGGGGGCACAGAGGCTGCAGCAGTGTCTGAGTCAGTCCTGCAGAATCGCAGGATCAAGGAATGGTTTGGGCCAGAGGGGACATTAAAGCCCCTGGGCAGGGACACCTTCCACTCTCCCAGGTTGCTCCAAGCCCTGTCCAACCTGGCCTTGGACACTTCCAGGGATCCAGGGGCAGCCACAGCTGCTCTGGGCACCCTGTGCCAGGGTCTGCCCACCCTCACAGGGAGGAATTTCTCCCTAACATCCAATCTAAACCCATCCTCCTTCAGCTTAAGGCTTTCCCTTGTGCCCTAACACCCCAAGTCCCTCTCCAGCTCACGTGTAGGTGCTGAAAGGTGTCCCCAAAGCTCGGTGGCAATGCCTGGGGCAGCAGGAGCTGCGTGTGAGGGAGCCCAGCTGGGCAGGCTGGCTGTGAAATCACTTGTCAAGACCCAGCTCTGGCAGCACGCACAGCACAGCCAGGGGGATGTGCAGCCCCAGAGGCTGCAGCTCCAATCTCTGCTGCCTGGAGAGGAGGCAGCGAGGCAGGGACACACAAACACCAGCAGAGCTTCGTGGCCTCCTTCCTCTGGGGGTTATCAGCCTCCACCTCTGCTCCTCCACATCAATTTTCCATCCACTTTTCCACCCTGCTCAGCCACGCTGACGAATTCCTGATTAATTCCTTTGTATTCCCACGTGCCTCCCTTACCAGCTTCCCTTCCCAACCCCTCTCTGCCTGTGTAACCTCTGAGCTGGTGCTTGCCCCTTAGGACAAATGCACTCATCCAGAAGACGTCAAGCTCTGCACAGTTATTGTGAAGTCCAATGGGAGCTTCCAAGTTAATAAGCGCAAAGTGGTGAGTGTTAAAGAGAAGTGGGAGCTTTCCAGAGCCTTCAGCCTTCCCCTTCTCCCTCAGGACACGAGGTTAATTTATGTAGGGTGGGAGAAAAATAAACCTAAGAGCAAAGGTTACCATTCAATCTCAAAATTTAAATAGTCTTCCCATTCCTTGGAGTGAAGCAGGGGGTTTAAGCTCACAGAGCTCAGAAAGCCAGATTAAGCTCACCGAAAGATCAGCTCTAAAAGCCACGGCATTTGAACATTTTTGTGCCTTTGATTCCCTTCTCCTCTCTGTTATTTAAACCTTGGACTGCATTGGCTTTGTTGGGTTTTGGTTGCTGATTCCATTTTTATTTATTTGCATTCCGAAAACCTGAATAAAATCTGTGGAGAGTGGAGACAGCGTCTCCCCCATTTCTGAGCCTCTTTGTGCCAAAAAAGGAGAATCCTCCAGTGCAGCTCTGTCAATCCCATCTGCCCAAAGTACCCAAACACACCACAAGCCCTTTCTCCAGGCGCCACGCAGGGAGGGAGAAGAGGGATTGACTGCTCTCCAACATCATCCAGCTTCACTCTGTAAGGAATGTTCGTTGCTCCTCTCTGTGTATTTACCTGTCATTATGTTGTGGACATTTGATTCTTGTCCAGGAGGCAGAGAGTCACATAGAAGAGATGGAAATGGAGATGGTGTCCAGTACCAGTCCCCCTGAGAAAACGGCCCTCAAACCCACAGCACCAAGTAACCACCAGTTGATTGTGCCAGTTGCTTCTAATCGGGGCAACAACTCTACCCTGCAGGCACCCCTGAGCAGCCCTGGGAAGGTGGAGAAGAATGGCCACGCCAAAGAATCCCACCACACAGCCAAGGTCTTCGAGATCCACTCCCTGCCCAACGGCAAGACGAGGAACTTGCTCAAGGCCGTGATCAGGAGGAAACTGTCCCAGCAGAAGGAGAAGAAAGCCACGCAGATGCTGGCCATCGTGCTCGGTGAGAGCGTGCCCTGGCTGCCCTGGGCTCCCTGCAGAAATCCCAGCCCCCAGAGCCACTGCAGGCTGATTTTCCAGCCCCCCTCAGCATTCATTTCCCTCCATGCATTAGGGGACAGGTGGCAAAGGGCTGCCCATGGGACGGGTCCCTCCTCCCCAGCCACACACAGCTGACAGTGCTGCACTAAGGGTGCCCAAAATTGCCCTCCTCGGAGCCATCTGAGCACCCAAAATGGGGAAAGAGCTCCTGGGCTTCCTGGGACAGCAGGCACCTCTGAAGGGCAGAGTTTCTGCTGTGCCTGGGCTCACTGCACGAGCAGAGGGGTCCTTCAGTGCCAGGGTAGGACACAGAGCCAGCAAACAGAGCTCATTCCTCTGGGAAAACACATTCCCCTTCTCCCAAAGAGAACCTGCCTGCTCCCCCAGCCTGAGAACCCGCCCAGCTCGCAGCAATCAAACCCCTCCTGTTTCCTTTTGCCCCCTCCAGGTGTTTTCATCATCTGCTGGCTCCCCTTCTTCATCACTCACATCCTGAACATGCACTGCGACTGCAACATCCCGCCGGCCATGTACAGCGCCTTCACGTGGCTCGGCTACGTCAACAGCGCTGTCAACCCGATTATCTACACCACCTTCAACATCGAGTTTCGCAAGGCTTTCATGAAGATCCTCCACTGCTAAAAGTCACAAACAGCACCCGCATATTTATTTTTTTTTTTTTTAAGGGACGGAACGGGGAAGAGGAAGCGACGCCACCCGTGCGCGGCGGGGCGGCCGGGGAAGGGGCTGGAGCTCTGGAGCTGGGCACCGCTCGGTGCCCGAGCGCCTCGTGGGGATGGAGAGAGCTGGGAGGGTCTCTCACCCCGCTGGGTGACCTCTGGACCAGCCCCAAGGGCGCTTTTCCGAGCCACCCTCGCGCTGTGCTGGAAGCGGAGGCGCAAGGACCGAGGCGCTCTCGCTCGGTTCCCGCCCGTGGCCGTGCGCTGGACACAGAGGAGGTAGCGCTGGGTCATCGGCACAACTCTCACCAAAGACAAGGCCACCCTTCCCCTTGGCAGCAGGAGCCAGACAGGGCCTGTGGAAGCTCCGTGCAATAGCTTTGCCTTCACCTCGAGCTGACTCACCCACTGCTGAAGCCTTCGGAAACGAAACTAAAACCAACCCAAAAAAACTTCCAGAGGTCCCCAGGCGGGTCGAGAAGGTTCTGCCACCCACAGACCCTGCAGCAGTGTGAGCCTACAGGCCATGGGTGGAAGGGAGAAGGGGGCATCAGTCTCACGTCAAACCATCGGTGTAAATAGGAATAAATACGATGGATTTTGGAGCCCGAGCCAAAATAAAAAAAGGAGATGGAGAGAGAAACTCACGGAGCGGAACCTTGTCTTGCATGGTGTACATCCAACAGGACCCCCTCGTCTCCCATCAGCAATTTCTGCCCACCAGCATCTCACCTCCAGGCTCTGCCCAGGGTGACCCCAGGGGAGGTGGCAGCGTGGTGAATGTACAGACAGCAGGACACTGTGCCAGGGGAGGCACCCTGAGCACGCCAGCCAGGCCAGGGCTGGCTCTTCTCACCTGAATCAGGGGCCCCAAGGAGCACCTCGGGTCTGATTTGCCTCTGTCTCTCCCCAGGGAGTGCAGAATAACATTGTGCCTAATTAAAATCAACAGTCAAGGAGATAAAACTGTGAGTTTTGGAAAAAGCCAGAATAAAAGCCCAAGAAAGCCCTGACCTGGACCAGCTCCTGGGTCCAAGCTGGACTCTGGAAAGGTCTGGATGTTTCCAGCATCCCTTACTCTCTGCTATCTATTTTTCCATGGATTCTAGGAATTGAAACCCCACCAGAGCATCATTTCACCACGCTGAATCTGGCGCTGCCAAACCCACGCTGTACTTGCTACTTGTACTCAGTTCACATGATATTTTGCAATATCTCTGTAAATAAAACACAGCAAGGTGAATAAACCAACGTGGAAATAGGTCTGGCCAGAAATTCCTGCAGGATGTGGAGCAGCAGAGGGTTGCAATAGCCATAAACAGGGGCAGACTCCCAGGGTGCAGTTCCCTGCTGTTTTCTAAAGGAGTAAAAACACAGTTGGGAGAGCAATAGAATCCCTTTTTTTCTCTATGCATTTTGTGGAATATTCACTCAGTTTCTGCTTCAGCTGAGGTGAAGCTCTGCCAAGGTTTCCTTTAATTCCCCGGATTTCCTGTATTGCTAAGAGAGCACTCTCCTGTGCTGGCAGGATGAGTTCCAGCTCGGATTCAGGAAGAGATTACACCAAGCAGCTCTAACACATAATCTCAGCTGTTTTCTAAAATTGAGGCAGCAGTCCCACCTTAATCCACAGCTTTCTGTTCTAAACCTGGCATTCCTGGAATGGGCAGGAATCCAGGGGTTTTGATATTCAGCCCACAGCCTTGTGTAACATTTGAACCTGGCTCCTCATAGCTAAAAACTGCAAAATTGGGAACGCCAACTCGGGAGGTGTCAGGCACACACGAGCTGCTCTTTCTTCCCCACAGTTTTAACCAAACAAATTCACTCCGTGATGGGAATCAACTCAGACTCGTGCCCCAATATTCACAGAATGGTGCAAAGGCAGGAGGTTTCTGGGCAGAAAAATAGCAACAAGCTACTGGTCTATTTTTAAATGTATTTACGAGCAGAAAGATCAGTTTGACTTGGGGAATTAACAGGTGGGGAGCTGAAGAAATAGAAAATATTACACATATAGACAAGAAAGCTTTAAAGCATTTGGAAGTTGCCATAGGTGATGTTTGCCCTGTACTGAAGCCTGGTGTGAGCCCTCAGGATAAGTGGGATAGTAATATCCCTCAGGATAATGTGGATAATAACTTTGTGCCATATTTTTACTTTATTTTATTTGTCCAGTGCTAACCCAAGGAAAATCCTCATCTCCAATCTGCCTTGCTCCCAGATTTTTTTCCTGAATCTAGAAGCAGAACCTTATCACTCAACCCACCTGAACCACTACCTGAAAAACTCTTCCAAAATGCCATGGAGGAAGAAAAGCTGCTGGAAAAAGCCTCTGTCCTTTCACGTGGACCAAAAATCACCCGGTGTGATTTCCCAGAGCTCCAATACTGGCTGTGAGGAGTTACCTGCAGCCCATCGTTCACCCCCAGGACATTTTAAGCTGCTCCTTCCTAAACACTCCAGGTTAAAATGTGGGGATGTGAATATCCCCCGTGCCCTTGGGAAGGTGGCAGTGCCAGGCCTGGCCATCTCTGCAGCAGGTTTTCCTTCCCCATAAAACTCCTGCACTTCCAGACAACACATAAAGCACTTTGAAACCCGGAACTGAGCCTCTCCCTTTTGGAGACAGCACCAAAACCTCACCTCTGGCTTTCCAAGGGGTAAAGCAATGCCAGGAGCAAGGGCAGTGTGTGCTGGCACGGGGAGAAGCAGTGGCTGGGCTGGGACCTGTTTGTAGGAACTGCCCAGAGCCCAGCACGGGTCAGCTGCACCCCTCTGGCCACAGCTCTGAGCCTGGCAAAGCCAGACCCCACTGTTCCTTCCACTCTGGAAAAACAAAAACCTCTGCTTCCCCAAAGACTTCTGCTGGCAGGACACGCTGGTGGTGGGAAGGGTCCTGAGCTGGTTTTTAAAAAACACCTTCATGAGAAGATTTCATTTCTTTGTTCCTCGAGACCTTCGGAGCCTTGCTCTAGCCCCTCTTTTGTGATTCATTATTTATAATTGAAGCTTTAGTTCTGCTTTATTGAGTCTTCCTGTTCCTGCTTTCCCTCCCTGTGATTCCCAGCTTGCTGAAGCCCTGGGTGGGGCTCTCTGCACCCCCAAACAGGTTTGAATTAAAAGCCAGTGAATTCTGCCTGCACTGTATTTGCTGCTTGCCTGCTTGCTCCCACTCCACAGAACTGTTTATCTTCCTGGCTGAAGAGTAAATTAACTCCAGTAGGTCTAACCAGCTTATCCAACCCTGCTGAAATTAAAAAAAAAACCAAACAAAAAAAGAAAAAAAAAAGGAAAACAGGAAAAATAAAGCCACTACCTCTTGTGGTGAAAATCTCCAGTACAAGCAGGACTCCCTGGGGAGTCAGGAATGTATAAAATGCCCATCACAGGTACATGTGACACCAACCAATGTCTCCATGCAGCACTGTAATTAAATAGAGACTTGCACAAGCCACCCTGATGTCGATCTGCTTGTTTTGTTCTGTTTCACACTTGGCTCTGAGGGCTCTGCTGCACAGTTCAGATGCACAGAGCAAAATCCACGAGATCTGGCTTTTTTTCTGACTTGCTTTTCAGGCTATTTTCCTTTCTGCTCCCTTACCCCAGTCTATCCTTGAGAATTCTGGTGTTTGTCTTGCCTGCAGCCATGAGAATCAGAGATGGGAGAGGAAAGGTGCAGAAAGGCACAGGCAGGAAGGAAATGGGCTGAAATTTCTCTCCTCTCCCAGACAGAAGTGGGCTGGGAGCAGGAAGGGGTGGAAGGCAGAGGTGCCCAGCTGAATTTATGCTGGAGGAATTAATTATTTTATTTTGGAATATTTCAATTTATGTTGCACTGTTTTCTCAAGCTACACACTCAGGTGTTTGTGCAGGTGGACCCTGAGCCAGGCTTAATCAGCACTTTTTAAATAAAGATTATTTTCTTTAAATAAAAGAAAAAATAATAAAATCTTTCCCACCGCTAGGAAAGCTGTCTGTCCATCTCCAAGAACTAACAAACTAAAATTTCAGTTTAATGGCATTTCAGAGCCAAAGGTTTACTCAGTTTTGAGCCAACACAGAATAATCCCTGCCCTGAAGCCCTCAGTTAATGCAGAAACCAGAATCTCCAGAGCTGCTGGGTTCAAATGAGGCTGAATTCTCCTTGTTGGATGATTCACCTCAGTGCCACCGTGACTGAGGGGAAAATGAGGAGCTCCAGTGCCCCCCTCCCCTCCCAAACACACCAGAAAAAAATTATATTTTCAGCTCAAACAGGACCCACCAGGTTGTTTGCAGCCTGTCTGGCCTGAGCCTGGCAGGATCAAAGGCAGCTACTTTGAGGTTTACCCTTACAGCCAAATTTTATTTCTAAGCCTGTGGACCAAAGCCATTCACAGCACCCAGAAGAGATAAAAAGAGAGATCTGCCCATCTCCTGGGGCATCTGAGGGAGTCCTGCTGCTCCAGGTGAGGCCTGACACATCCATGGGTGTGCTTTGTTCTGCACACCCAGGGAAAAAAAAAGATAAAACCAGTTACTCTTGTTAAATTAACTCCCTGTCTTTAATCAAAGCTTCTTTTAATAATTCCAACTGCTCCCCCAAGTCTTTCTGAAGATACCAGCCAGTCTGCTTCATAAAGAGCTTTTGACTCACAAATAACAACTTTCTTCAGCAAAGAAAGAGCGATCACGGTGGACTAAACATAATTAAGGCGTCATGAATAATTAACAGACCTAGAAATGCCTTTAAAGAGACTTAAGGAGCAAAGCAGAACCCTTTTAGAGGCGAGGAAAACATCCTGCCTCCCCAAGCTGCCATGCTGGGCCCGGGGAAAAGGAGTGGGCTGATGAGAGCAGGGGAGAACATTTCTGCTGTGCCTCCCTGGCACGCAATCAGCTGCAGCCCTGATGAGCCTGCCAGGGGCACAGCACCCCCAGCTCAGCTGCAGCAGCCGTGCCAGGCTCAGGGCAGCAGGGCAACAGCACAGGTTTGTCCTTCCCCTCCATAAAAAGCGATTTTTCCTGGTTTTATCCAAGCCCCTGCGTGCCAGGGGAGCTGGGGGCACATAACAGGGCAGCAGGCGCTGCCCTTCAGCAGAAGGGGCACAGGGAGCTGGGGGCTCTGCAGGAGGATGGGGAGGCTCCCAGCACAGACCAGGCAGGGTCAGTCAGCCCCCAGAGCCCCACAGCCTCGCCTGTGTCCCCTGGAGGATTTGGAATGCTGACTCTGCAGGAGCAGGCTGCTCTCCCACCCCACGAGCCTTCATCCCCTCCTCTCCATCACCCCACACCCCATTCCCTGCTGGCAGGGCAGCCCTGAGCCCCCCTGGGGTGGTGCCACAGCCCAGCTCATCCTGCCTCACCTCTTCTCCTGGAGCCTGGGAGCCTTGGCATGGGCGATTTCTTCAGGATATTAGGGGTGACAAATTCCTGCTGCTCCAAACAAAGAGGGCCCAGGGACAGGGAGCCACATCAGCCTGTGCCTGTGACCCCAGGACAGCAGGACAGAGCAGCCAGGCACTGCCCAGATCCTCCTTGCTGTGGCTGATATTGTGAGGCTTTAATTCTGCACTCAGGGAACAAAATAAACCAGCATAATTCAAGTGTCCTCATGGCTGCTTCTGCTTCCTGGCTGTATCCAGCTGCTCCACAAAGCCAGGATGGAAAGGGCTGCAAACATCACCTGGGAGAAAACCAGATCATAACCTCAGCCCCTGCCACTGCATCAAATGTTTTGTAACAACCACCGTTAATATTTATTTAATAGTGCAGCCACAAAGCTGATTTTTTTTTTTATTCAGGCCGTGTGAAAAAAAGCAAGAGAAGCCCAAACTGACATCAGCCAGAAATGTAATCTCATCTCCAAGTGCTAACAGCAACACAGAGAATCTCTGAGCAGCTCCTGAGTGCGAGTTCAGAGAGCTCTGTCAAATCACCAGCTGGAAAATGTACAAAGCTTCAGAGGGAAACCCAGGAGCTGCAAATCTGATCGAACAAGACAGGTTATGAGCTGGGAGCTCGTCTGTGTGAAGAAATGGGCAGTCAGTGCCAGTCTAAACAAATATGTACATCTCCCTCGGAGCCCCTCCCTCCCCCTGGGACAGCTCCTGTCAAAAGCAAAAGTGACTTTGATCTGGCACAATTCTTCGAGTTTGCTGGGGAAAAAAAAAAACAAATCCAGCAAGGAGGCAAAGCAGCTGCTGCGGGTGCTGCAGAGGGGCTTGGCAGGGAGCAGCTCTGGGGAGAGGGGTGAGCCCAGCCTGGATGAAATCCACGGCACGAGAGGATCCCACGGCACACAGCAGCGATGATTCCGTGACATTCACGAGCTGAACTCCTGCCTCTGCCTCCCTCTGGGCCGTGGGCTGTGTTCCCTGCCAGGGGAATGATGCACAGCGTGAGGCTCTGACCCAGATGGGAGCTGGGGATGGGCCCCAGAGCCTGAGCCCACCCAGGGATGTCTGAGAGCAGAGCCACAGGGGAAATGTTGGTGCCTTTGTGCCCCTGACACCCACCTGGCCCTGCTGGGAGGGAGCAGAGGCTCAGCTTCACCGAATGAACCTCGGGGATGCTGATTTATGGCTGAATTATCGTGGCTGCAGGAATTGAGGCTGTGTGTGTTCCCAGCTGGTGGCAGATGCTCCGGGTCACATTCCTTCCCCGTGTTCACACTGAAACGCTCACCTGGAGCTTGCTGGGAGGGCAGAGGGTGCAGACAGTGCCTGTAACCTGTTCAGCTCTGCCTTTGTGCCTGAGCCCCCCCAGCAAAGGGAATATTCAGCTCCCTGGCAGTTCCAAGGTGTCTGGGCAGGAACAAGTCTGATTGCCTTTGTGATAAACAAGCCCTAAATCACTTCAAAGCTGAGGCCAGAATCACTGGGGAAGATTACAGACAGTGAAATAGTAGGGACTGGAACGTGATTCAGAGACACCAGGGAAAAAAACACAGTAAATCCTTCCTCCTTAATTAAAAAAAAACAAAACAAACAAAACTGACTGAGATGCTCTTCTTCACCCAGCTGGCAGAGCTGGGAACAGGCACTGAAAGCCCAAAGCCTTGGGGGAAAAGCTGTCCCCATGTGGGTGACACGCCAGGGGTTCATCCCAGCACATCCCTGTGCTGCAGGAAAGGCAGAAGGATGTTCAGGGAGGAGGAACTGGCAGGAGCTCACTGACAGCCTTAACTCCTTGGCAAAAGAGCTGGTTTTGCAGCAAGACTCATCCTCCAGCTGTCTAAGGCACCAAAATTCCCAAATCCATGCTTGTGTTTCAGGCACAATTTGAAATTTCCCCCCTCGGCCTACAAACACAGCAAGGCCCAGATTTTCCAGGTGAATTCCAGGCACTGGGGTGGAAAAAAGGTTGGAAAATTTGACCTTGGAGGCCTTTCCCAACATCAGTGATTCTGTGGGGCCAAGGAGAAGCAGCAGGAGCTGCTCCCAGACTCCCCAAACGACCTCAAAAGCAGCACTTTCCCAAGCTCACCAGATTTCAGATGAAATTTCAGATGAATTTCAGATTTCCACCTTTCCTCTGGTTCTGTCTCTTTCCTCCCATGGTGGTTGTTGATTTTTCTCCTGCCACTTTTTAACGTCATGTGGCACTTTCCAGCATTCCCCGGAGCAGAACACGACGGTGCTCAGCCAAAAAGGAGCAGCTCAGCTCTCCTGGGAGAAATCCTGCTGGGGCTTACAAAACAAAGACTTAAACAAAATAAAGGCAGGGCAGCCTCAGCAAAACCTTTTGGCAGACTGGAGTCTTTTCCAAGGCGAGAAAATTAATTCTCTGAATGCCTTGTAAGGATTTTTTTTTTTTTTCTTCCCTGCTTGGAGCAGATATTAAGGGTTTGCCCAAACCATAGCAATAAAATCTTGCTGGTGATAAGAACACTGCTCTGCCTTGCTGAGGAACAGGCTGGTGCTGAAGGGCAGTGAAAGTGCTGTTTATTTAGGCCAGAAAGGCCCCAAACCTCAGTTCTGTCAAAGCTGAATTTTCTCAGTGTCTGTAATGTTTCCCTTTTATTTCTCAAGTAATGGCCTCGTAGCACAGCAGCAAACAAAGGCTCGTGTTGGCCCTTATTGCAGCTAATTACTGCAGCTCCTGATTGCTGACCCCGGCCTAATGCTCCTCTCTGTAATTGCTCCAGCTGGACTTGGAGTCTTTAATGGGATATTTTCTAAACAGCAAGGCTGGTGGGGATTATTTGTTTATTTATTTTTATTCAGGAGAAATTCCCTCCAGGATGGGGAGTTCAGTTGTGCTCTCTGGATTTTCTCCTGGACAATTTGGAAATGATCTCTGTACCTGATTTTTTATTTTTTTAAGGGAAATTCAGAACAGTCCCAGGGATGGTTTTCTGTTCCTGCTGTGGGCAGCACCAATCCCTGCCACAAAAAGATTCTCTGGTTCCATGACCCTCCCAAACCCAGGCTGGGCAGCAGATTTATGGCTCTGAACCTCTGAGGTGCCCTGTTGTTCTTGCAGGAGGGAAATAAATCTTTTCCTGGGCTTTGTTTGGGCACAAAAGATTTTTTTTCCAAGGCCACGAAGGGGGTGAGGAGCTCTGAATTGCCAAAATGAGAGCCTGAACCTCCCAATACCTCTTCCCCAAACTGTCCCCACTGAGCTGAACCCCACCTCTCACTGCCAAGAACCTCAGGCTTTAAAAACAATCACTTTTGGGCTTGGGGGTTGTGGGGATTTTTTTTTTTTCCCAAATAAGAGAACGAGGCCAGCAGCAAATTGCACGAGAGAAGGGTTCCCTGCTGTGCTCAGAGCCAGAGGAGAGCAAAGCAGCAGCTGATCAAAAGATGTTGAACTTGCTGGGGAGGAGATGCCTGCGAGGAGGAAACAGCAAGTGCTCCTTGATTCCCAGCCAGGCCCCTTTCCCCATTACCCTAATGGAAGTGGAGCTCACACCTGCACTGATGGAGCTGGTTTGAGGGGGGGAGCTGCTTTTTGAGGTGATTTTACCCCAAAGGAAGGGGACACAACCCCTCCCTGGAGCTGGGGAGGGCTGGACAGGCTGGGCAGGGAGCAGGAGGGATGGTGGCAGGCCAGGGGAAGGCTGAGCAGGAGCCAGGCATGTCTCACACTGACGTCTGCCACAGCACAGAGCCTACAACCACCTCCTTGCAAGAAAAAGAGACACAGAGAATTCACTATTCCTTCTTACATTAAAATCACTCCCTCCTACATTCACATCATTGCTGTCAGAAACATCTTGATTTTCCACACCGAAGGGGCTATGGAAAAAAACAAGCATTTCTGCTAAAAATAAGGGTTTCCTCCCCCCCCACAACAAACTGTATTTATTCAGATCTCTTTTCCTCTGAAACGCAGCATTATTTTAATTTTAATTTAATCCCACATCTGCATAATTGCAGCACTGCCAAACAAACAAATCACGGTCGCTGGGAAGCAGGAGCAATGCAAAATGTGGATTTAACTGACTTCATTTCCAAACATTTTCCTGTGAACATTCCCTCACAGGAGAGCCACACTTCTCACTGAAGTGTCCACGTTTTCATCACAACAAGCATCTCCCCTTCAGACAAATTTTACATCAGAAAATTTATATTATAGTCAGATGCAGCACTGAGAGAGCACTCAGGAAATCAATGGCAGCCCCAGCTCTCACCCCTCGTGAAACCATCCCCTGGTGCTGCTGATTTATTTACTCTGAGTTTCTTTCTGAGCAGTTTGTGGAGAACACGGGGTCTGGAAAGTCACATCCATCTCCCCGGGGATGTGCTGGATGGAAATGATGGAGAGGGAGCACAGGCAGCCCAAATGACCCCCAGGATTTACAGAGCCCGGGGTGACTCTGGCAGGGATCAAGGGTGGAACAAAATCAGCTTTAAGGGACCTTACATTTCCCCCCTCTGGTTTTCCATTTTAACCAACCCCAACCATCCTGGGGTTCTCTGAGGGTTTTGAAGAGAGATTGGTTTGGAAATATTGATGAGAAAAGGATAAAGGATGTCTGGAGCTGCTAAAGGACAGGGCAGCACTCCAGAGGCATTGCACAGAATTCCCTGCCAAAATCAGCAACACCACCCTGCTCACCCAGGCAGCTCAGGGCACCTTAAAAACATAATTTTTGAGGCATAAAGGTCAACAAATTGGTTCCTTTTTTTACTCTAAATGAGCTGTTTAGGAGGTTTCTGCTGCCGCTGCCTTGGCTGTGAACTTTGGCAGCTCTTGGGTAAGAACATGAGATAATCAGCAGCAGATTTATCAGCAGGGACAAAAGACTGAAATGGAGTTGAAAAAGGGGAAAGAAAAAAAAAAAAAGTGGGGGGGATGGAGATCTACGAATAATTTTAGAAATAAGCTGCAAGTTGCACAGTCACAAAGCGGAGGCTGGAATGCACTTTTCCAGAGTTTGTAAAGACTCATTTAATTTCTATAGAAACTGAGCAGCAAACAGGTAATTTTCTCTGCAAATTGCTTCTATCACCTCTGGAATGCTCTGCAAGAGCAATGTATTCCCCTCGTGTCTTCTTAATCCCCTGTTATTTTCATTATAAATTTAATTAAGCTCTTGTAGAGAACATTCCATGACATACGAGCTGAGTTTTGTTTTTCTGCTGGAGTGGGGACAGAAAGGAGCTGCTGAATTGTGTGGCAATTGGATTTCTTTTTTTCTCTGGGTAAATATTTCAAGTGACACCGAGCAGGGGAGACATTTGCTGAATCAATAGAGCTGAAGCTGAGGGAAGGAGCTGCACAGGCAAGTCTGAGCATCCCAAAAATTCCTTCCAGCCAGGCCTTTCCTCCTTAAAATTAGGGACTATCTAGAGCAGGTAAATCAGGGAAATGCCAAGAATTTTGAGGTTTTTTTTTTTTTGGTGGTTGCAATAAAAAAGTCAATTTTTTACACTCCCTGCAACCCAAAATGTCACCAGCATTTCATTTCATAACCTGCCCAGCTCCCCTCTTCACCAATGGCAAATGTTAAAAATGAATCATTTCAGTACAATTTATTTTAAATGATATCTAAAGGCTTTGGTGCCAAAGCATCATGAGAAACTGGGTTTAAATACAATACACATCAATACTTCAAATTAATATAAAATTAAAAGGAAATTAACAGATATTGGGCTGTTTAACCCCTCTTTTTAACCCGTTTAATCTCACGTTTTCAGGCAATAACAGCTCCCCTGCAGAGCTGGGGTTGTTTGTTTCTATTTCAGCCTCTTCCCAGCTCAAGGCCATGACAAGTCATCCTCCCACCAGGCATCTTTGGGGACACTCAGGAGTCCCAGCAGGGCTGTCAGCGCTGCACACCAGTCCCAAGGGAATCAAATCCACCAAGGAGATGTTTTTCACAGCAGTGATCAAGCTCTGGAACATTTTCCTGAAGGAAACCAGGAATTATTTCCCCCCAGAGACACGACTCAAACCTTGACCTGCAAGCAGCCAGATCTCGTGTGTGATAATTCTGGAATTCCTGCTGCCTGTGCTGCATCCATTTCAATATTCTCTGCCAGTGATTTTTTTTTCCTTCCTGCCTTGTTTCACTTGATTCTTGTTGCAGAAAGGAGATGTCAGGAAATCTGACACGTTGCTGTGCCAGCAGCAGGTGAGAATCTCACGATTCAATTCCCACCTGTGCCAAGGCCATTTTACACCAATTTTCTCTGTAGGAAAACATGGAATAAAAGCAATAAAAGCTGTGGGAAACGTGTGTGTGCTGTGCACAGCTTCAGCACTGCCTGCAGGAACAGGGGGTGCATAAATCCCTGCTCAGGCAGGGTTCAGTGGGAAAGCACTGCCTAAAGTATCACCAAGCCAAAACATTCTACAAGCTTGGTAAAGAACTTGTCATCAAATAACTTCATTTTCTTTTACTCTCTCTAGTGTTTCATGCTTGAAGACTTCCATTTAAAAAGGGGAAATATTTTTCTGCAATCAGCAGGTGACAGGACAAGGTGCTTTAATGATGCCTTAAAGTTTTAGCTTTTATATTTTTTTAGGTTCTGTGCTGTTTTGGTGGGCAGTTTTAGGTTTCATATTCAGTGCTACTGAGCTCTCTTCACACAGCAGGGACACAAAACAATTCCTTCTCCAGCTCAGCACCAAGGACAACTTTCAGCCCAAGAACAAAACCAAGGGTGAAGGGAGAAGGAAAAACCAGGAGGATGGAGCTGAAGCTATAATTGGACAATTAACTCCAATATGCTAATGGGCCAGAAAAGTGTGAGACCTCGTGACCAGTTGTTCATTTCTTGACGATTTTGGGATCATTTGGGTGTGGCCCACTGCCCAGCTGTGCCCACTGAGGCCTTTTAATAAATCCCTGCTTTATCCTTTCGCTCTGGCTGCTCTCTGCTCCAGCTCAGCCTCCCGAAGGCATCATTAACGCATCACACCTGACGTGGGAAAGCTCAAGCTGCACATTTCAGAGCTGACAAATTCACAAATCTGTCCTCGCTGGGATAAGCCTGGGCCTGGGAGCCTTGGCATGGTCCAGAGTCCTGTTCCCGGCTTTGCTGCCCGGGGACTCCTTGCCCTGGAGCAGGGTGATGATGCTGTCCCGCTGGTGCCTCACGGCCAGCTGCAGGGCCGTGCACCCCGTGATGTCCTCCACGTCCAGCAGAGCCCCTGCCTCCAGCAGGGTCCTGACGATGGCCACGTTGCCCTTGAGCACGGCCAGGTGCAGCGGCGTCCGGCCCACCTTGTTCCTGGCGTTGACGTCGGCCTGGCGCTCCAGGAGGTTGAGGACGCTGAGGAAGGAGCCCCTGAGCACGGCGAAGTGCAGGGGGGCCCAGTGGGCCCTCTCGGCCGAGTTGGGGTCGGCTCCGCAGCGCAGCAGCTCGCTGACCACCGGCTCGTCCCCGTAGCGCGTGGCCAGGTGCAGCGGCGTCCAGTCCATGCCGCCCTTGGCGTCCAGCCGGGCGTGGCTGCCCGTCAGCAGCCGGATGATCTCGATGTGCCCCTTGAAGGCGGCCAGGTGCAGGGGGGTCCAGCCTTTGTCCGTCCTCAGCTCCACGTTGGCGCCGTATTTGATGAGCTTCTCGCAGATCAGGTACTTGCCCCTGACCACGGCCAGGTGCAGGGCGCTGTAGTGGTTCTGGTCCAGGCTGTTGACGGAGATCCCGTTCTTCAGCAGGTACTGCACCACCCTGAACTTGCCCCTCTCCACAGCCACGTGCAGCGGGGTCCTGAGGTTCTTCTGCTTCCTCTCCAGGTCGGCTCCCTGGCTGGCCAGCAGCTTGACCAGCCCCACGTGCCCGAAGCAGGCGGCCACGTGCAGGGCCGTCTTGCCGTCCACCTCCTGCGCGTTGGGGTCGGCCTGGCGGGACAGCAGCACCCTCGCCACGTTCTCGAAGTTGTTCTGCGCCGCCAGGTGCAGCGGCGTCCACCCGTCCCTCTCCCGCGCGTCCACCCGGGCCTGGTGGTCCAGCAGCAGCCGCACGGTCCGGTCGTCGCCGTGCTGGGCGGCGAAGTGCAGCGGGGCCCAGCCGTCCTCGTCGGCGGCGTCCACGCGGGCGCCGTGC
>VZTB01004490.1:151157-173185 GCA_013397245.1 Thryothorus ludovicianus
GAGGCCGCAGATCTCGGGGAGCCGCCGCTGCACGGCCACCAGCAGCGGGGTGCAGCCGCCGCCCGCCGCGCTGTTGACGCCCGCCCGGCGGCCCAGCAGCAGCCGCACCTTGCCCACGTTGCCCTGCATCACCATCAGGTGCAGCAGGGTCAGCCCGTTCTCCTGAGCCCTGCCCGGCTCCTCGGGGCTCTCCTTGGGTGGAGGAGGGAGAGGAACCTGCTGGTTGTGCTTTCCTAAAGGCAGAGAAATGGGAGGAAAAGGGGGGAAAATGGCCAAGGAGGGAGAGCTTGTGAGTCTTCGTGCAATTATAGGAAATAAAGGCATTTGAGAGATAAGGAATGTAAAATAAGGCCAGACATGCACTGGGGCGTTTGGCCTCTCTCTCTCTCACAGTACCTATTTCCTGAATGGCTCATTTTCCTTAAAATGTCACCCACGTGGAAAACCTTATGAGCCACATCCTTCTACAGCAAAATTGACAACTTTTATAGCTTCCCCTTTAATTTTCAATTCTGAAGCCAGTCCCGTACTTACCCCCACTCCTGACGTCTCTGGGGAAGGTGAACTCCTCTTTGTCACCCTTGTTTTCAGACAGGAGGAAAGAAAAAGCAAAAGGCAAAGTGTTTATTTGCATTCTGTAACGCTTGCACAAAGTCCCTTGCCGCTCTGCAGTTTTGTGTCGTCATTTGACAGCTTTTCATCCAATCCTGTTTTTGCACCCAAAACTCAGCTAAGCCAATCATGACACAGCAGGAATGGGGAGCCTGAAGATGATCTCTGGATATTCATGAGATTTTCCTCCTCGTGCACATTTCCTCCCCAGCACACACATATTCTGCTTCCTGACTGCATGGCAGCACCCCCTAATTATTTCCTTTGTTGTTTAGGGACCCCCAAACCCCCACCTCTCCAGGCCTCTGGTTTCTTGCACAGCTCGGCAAAATCCTCTGAATACCAATAATTCCCAGCTCCAATCTCTCCCTGTTTTCCAGGCATAATTACTCCAGTAGCTGGGTTTCCATCATGACTATCCAGCAGCCTGACAATTTTCATGCAGAAAGCCCATTCTTTATGCACATAACTCGTTTTTATACAGTAGTTTTCTTGCTAGTCAATTCATTGGTTAGCAACTGGTATTTTACCTTTCCATTAAATCTTTCTCCTCTTGGATTGTTTACATATTTTCTTCACTGATTCTTATGGGACAGATTCATTGCTTATGCAGGTGCAAACTTATTTTTCTCTCCAAGAATAGGCTACTGTGTTAACAGACTTTTTATTCCTCTGATTTTTGCTTATGGGAGTTTGCAAGCTAGTGATATCTTAGCAGGGTTTTAACTGTATTTTGCAGGACTTTTCTTTTAGAATATCTCTGCTTCCTGCAGCAGGGATCTCCTCACCTGCTGGCTCCTGGGGATGGCCGGTTTGTGGGACATCTTCCTGACCAGGCGCTCGTTCTCCGGGTCCTGCACCAGGCTCTGGATCAGAGCCAGCAGCACATCTGTCTCCACGGGGATATCTGCCAGGGCACAGCAGCTCAGCTCTGCAGCCTGCCCCGGGCTCCAGGAGCCACGTGGGAAGGGAGGGGAGAGGGATGAAGGGGACGTGTGACAGCAGAGGGGCACCGAGGTGTTAAACCTCGGAAACGTGACTGGGAAAACCGGACACGAACTCATCCCCTGCTTGCCAACACGTGGGGCTGGCCCTTGGCCAACCCACAGCCCAGTCCCACCTGCAAAGCTGGGCCTTTGCTTGGGGTCCTGGTCCCAGCACCTCTTCATCAGGTCGACCATCTGGTGGCACTCCCCGGGCCAGTCATCCCTGACCAGCTCCAGCCCCGGCCGCTTCCCCGCTGCCACCTTCACGATGATGGCCATCATGTTGGCCCCTGGAAAGAAAATAGCACGTTCTGGGGGTTAACCCTGGGAAAAGGGTGGAATAAACCTTCCCCAGGTGCAGGGTTTGTGCTTACCTGCGTAAGGTTTCTTCTGCATGAGGACCTCCCAGATGACGATCCCGAAGCTGCGGGAGAGGAGGGGCTGTGAGCACTTGGACATTAATTGCATTTATTGCTTCTGCTTTCTTGAGAAATGGGGACATCAGGAGGGAAGTTCTTCAGAAGGGAAGGATTTCATCTCCCAGAGCAGAAGGATTTCATCCCCCAGGCCAAAAGGATCAGGCCTTGTGATTCTGCCTCATACATCTCCCTTAGGAGTGGGGTCATCACCCTCCAAGGGGTCTGAGTGACTTGGAGCCTTTCCTGTCAAAGCCAGGCTCTCAGTGCCTTTTTTCCACTTTATTCACTTTGGGGTTTAGAGCCCTTGGCTCCTGCAAGTTCCTGTGGCTGTGCAAATCCTCCTTTCCCTCTTTCCTCTGTGCTGGAAAGGCCAAGGAGCTGAGGAATTCCCAGACACGGATATGGAGCTTATGTGAATGTGCTGCAAAGCTCCTTGCCCAAAAGGAAAAAAAAACAAGCTGAAATCTCTTCTCTGCCTCTTCCTGACCAGAATGAAGCTGAACACCAAGGCAGATAAGTCAATATTGGAATTATTTTAAAATCAATCTCAGCAGGGACTGTGATGAGAGAGCAGCACTGGCTGTTCTGGCTCTGATCTCACTGGTTTTTATAGGAACAGGGTGTGATGGCACCTGGGGCATCGCAGCCTGCAGCTCCCTTGGGAGGCTGCAAAGGGATGATGATTACCCACAGAGAATCCCCCTCCCTCTCAGCTCAGCCTCCACCGCTGAGGTCGGGGCACCCCAGTGTGCTCCCCACATTCTACGAGGCAGAAATCCAGAATTTAAACCAACTGAGGCCCTGCTCCAGCCCCCCTTGCTGAGTGTCAGGGCTCGGGGACAACCCTGAGCTCAGCCCTCACCTGTACACATCGTACTTGATGCCCGGGGGTTTGCTGTTCTGCAGGAACATTTCGGGGGGGATGTAGCTCAGGGTGCCCCTCAGGGCTGAGCTCTCGATGTACTGCATCCTGCTGGATTGCTCCATCCACTTGGACAGCCCAAAGTCGGAGATCTGCAAGCACAAACAGGGAACACTGCCCCAAAAAGCTCCCCTGGACATCCCCCCGTCCTTCAGGATCAGGGAGGGAGGAGCTGTGAGCAGCTGGAACCTGATAAAACCCTGGCAGCCTGCAGCCACTGAGTGCAGCTGGAGCCTTCCAGTGCTGGCCCAGACTCCCGGTATGATTTTGGGAGCACCATGTAATTTGCTCACCAGCTGCTTGTTAAACACCCCACAGGTCGGCCTTTCCTGGAGTGTTCCTGAAGAACCTGATTTCCTGGAGTTCTGGACTCGTTTGGCAGAAATTACCTCGCTCTCCTTTGAGAGACAGCAAAGCCAGCACTGGGGCCATACCTTGACGTGCATGTTCCCATCCAGGAGGACATTCCCTGGCTTCAGATCCAAGTGCAGCAGAGGAGGGCTCATGCTGTGCAGGAAATTCATGGCCAAGCCCATCTCATGGATCACGCGGAATTTCAGCTGCCAGGACATTCTGTGAGTGGGAAGGATTCTCTCCAAGGACCCCCTGGCCATGTATTCCATCACAATCCCCAGAGGGCTGTTGCACACTCCGTAGATGGTGACAATGTGCTGGAATTTGATTTTCTCCATCTTGCTTGCCTCCTCCATTAGGCTGTTCATGCCCGTCCTGGAAAATTGAAAATAAAAAGTTAAAAAATAGAGAGTGGGAGCAAGAAACATTATCAGTTGATTCGCAGGCTCAGTAACTCCGTAGTAACTTGGTGATACCCAGCCCTTCAGAGCACTGCCTACCCCAAAAGGATTCATCCCAAATTCCCCCTTGAGCTGAGGATAATGCTGCCACACAGCGATCTTTTGCAGACTAAAACCTGACACAGGAGGTGTTGTGACTTCTCAAAGTGAGCTGAGGTTTATTTGGGCAAAATCAGCCACCACGGGGAAAGAGATGAAAACCTTGCACTTATTTAAATTCTTAGCAGTGAGGACAAAGGTGTCTCACTGGGGAAATGGCTTTAAACTGCCACAGGGCAGGGTTGGGTGGGGCACTGGGGAGGAATCCTCCCCTCTGAGGGTGCAGAGGGGCTGGGATGGAATTCCCAGGCGCTGCCCCATCCCTGGAAGTGTCCAAGGCCAGGCTGGAGCAGCCTGGGACAGTGCAAGGTGCCCCTGGGCACGGCGGGGATGGAATGAGACGAGCTTTAGGGCTCCTGTGATTCCAGGAAATTCCCAGGGATTCCCCGGCAGCAGGATGCCAGGAGCAGGCACAGCTCCGCGCCACTCCTGTGCCTGCAGCTCCTGCCCCTGGGCACGGTGACTCTGCTCCCGGGGGAAGCCAGGCTCCTCTCCCAGCTCTGGCAGACCTGTTTCTCCAAATTCTCCCAAGTTCCACCTCTCCCGACCTGCTGGACGAGTTCGGGTGCTCCGGGAGCAGCCAAGCAGCAGAGTGCCAGGAGTGCCTTTAAAAAGGACACCCTGGGAACGGGGCTGAGCTGCCAGCAATTAGGCCAGGCCATTAATTTATCTGAAATCTTCTGCCAGACTTCCCCTAGCAGGCTCTTCACAGCAAGACCCAGCCCTGGTTTGAGGAATCTCAAGTATTTTAATACAATTGATAAGACACAGAAGTAAAACTGATTATTTGACTTTTTCCCCCCCAAAAACGTGAGCAAAATTCAAATGTCATATCTGCAGAGCAAACTGAGGACAACCACTGCTCAGCCTGAACTCGATTGTTGTCAGTAACAAGAAATCACACCAGAGTGAGATTTTTATCCAGGCAGGACAATCTCAAATTGAAAGGAATAAAATTTTAAATGAAATAACTCTATCATTCGTGCTCTTTTCCCATCAGCTCTGCCTGTATTGGGTGTGTTATCAGCAGTGGTTGTGATTACCTGGCCCTGCTCCATCTCCAGACCCAGGGTGGGCACCGGGAGAGGCTCTGCAGGTGAGACACAGAGCAGCAGAGAGGAGCTGCAGGTGCACCCCGGAGAGGAAAGAGGTGTCTGGAGGCTACGGGAGCAGGGCACCAAACACTCCATAAATCCTCTGCCCCTCGTCTTTACACCGGGTGATTTTGGTGACCGATTCGCTTTGATTGACACACCTCCATGTCCAGTGGAAGATGTAAAAGAACCACCAGGCTGCTTTTGTGAGGTGCTGACCTCAGCCCCAGGTGTCAGAACCGTCCAATTCCTTTGCACACCCGCACACGGGGCAGGGAAAGGCAGAACCCCCCATTTCCCACCCCTCTGGGCGCTTCCCGCAGAGTTCCATCCCCACTCCCGCCCAGCCGGGCTCGGCCGGCGCTCGGCAGGGATTACCTGTCCAGGCTGGAGTCCTGCAGCAGGTACGGCGAGCACTTCACGGCGTACACCGTCCTCCACCTCCTGTGCTTCACCTGGTACACGTGGCCGAAGCCCCCGCTGGCCACTCGCAGCCACTCATCCTCGAAATCCTCCTTGCTGAACACGGTCAGGCTGCCCAGCTGCCCGCCCCGCTCCGCACCCATGGCACAGCTGGCACCGGCTCCTGCCCGGCTGCTGGGGAGGCACGGAGGAGCTGCTCCTGCCCTGCCCTGCCCTGCCCGGGGAGGCGCGGATTCACCTGGGGATCACCTTGGCAGCCTCTGCCAAGAGGTGGATCCTCAGCGCCAGGAGCTGCGTGGCTCGGTGCCAGCCTGGGGATGCGGCTCTGCTGCCTCATTGCCAGCAAATCCTCCGAGGATTCCAGGGGGGAACCGCCCTGCTCCGTGCCGAGGGTGGGATTCCTCACCTGAGGCGTCGGCACAGCCTGGGGGGGAAAGGGAGGTGGGGGAAATGGGGCAGGGTGATGCTTGAAGGGATCAGAGAAATCCACGAGGCAGAATTGACAAAAGAGAGGTGGAAAACGCTCCAGAAAGAACAGAGGGGGGAAAAAAAACAACCAGGAGTAGCTGGATGGAGAGGTGGAAAACACGCCAGAAAGAACAGAAGGGGAAAAACCAACCAGGAGCAGCTGGATGGAGAGGTGGAAAACACTCCAGAAAGAACAGAGGGGAAAAAATATCCCAAAAACAGAAGTAGCTGGATGGAGGGGTGGAAAACACTCCAGAAAGATGGAAAACTGAGTTAAAAGAAAACCCCAGAAGTAGCTGAAAGGAGAGGTGGAAAACACTCCATGAAGATCAAAAATTGAGTAAAAAAGTAAAACCCAGAAGTGGCTGGATGGAGGAATTCTAGAGAAAACACTCCAGAAAGATGAAAAACTGAGTGAATCTGCCCCCTAGAAGTGGCTGGATGGAGAGGTTCTAGAGAAAACACTCCAGAAAGATAAAGATCAGGAAAAACCCCCAAACAGAATTTAGCACATGAGTGTGTGAACCTGAGGAGAAAAACCTCGGCAGAAAAACCAGAAATGTGGTAAACCAGAGCAGTTCCCTCAGGGAGAAAATAAAATCTGCTGTTCAATCCCTGGAAATGGGTGTTTGGAGGAACAAAGGCTGGCCAGAGCAGTTGAACCCTCACCAGGAGCAGCACACACCCCTTCAGATGGAAAGGGGGTTAAAACTCTTATCTGGGTCTTGTACATTTGTGTTTTTAATGCCTCAGCTCTCTCTGGAGGCAGCTCGGTGCCAAATACAAGGTGGTGCTGATTTCCTCGATGCTACTGCAATACAAATAATAATTAGCACCGCTGCAGGTTAATTGTCTCGCTGCCAGCAAGCCTTAACCTGGGATTTTCAGTTCTGCAGCAGAATCCTGAAGAAACCCTTGGAGGAAGCCTGGCCCAGGTGGAGATGTGAGTGACTTCTGTGGCACTGACACCAGGGGCTCTGGCAGTGGGCTCCCTTCTTTTAAGGAAAGAAGGAAAAAAAAAGGAAAATAAGCCAGCCAGGCTCTGGAGTGTTTTAGGGGGGAAAAAAACCAATTAGAACGTGATTGTTGCCAATTCCCTGGCACTGCCCACCTGCTCCCCTCCACTCCCACCTGCCAACGCAGTTTTGGAGCCGAGGCTGAGGACAAGGAGCCCCGCGCCCCCGGGTGCAGGCACAGACCAGACAAACGCTGCTTTGCTCAGCTTTATTGCAGATTTCGGGAGGAGGGGAACGCTCGGCTGCAGAGCGGCAGCAGCTGCTGCTTCTCTCCCTCCCCTCACCTTCCAGGTGCGTTTCTGGGCAGGAACAGCAGGAGGTGGGTGACGAGTCCTGCTGGTCACTCCCAGCTCAGCTCTGTCCCCACTGGTGCCTTTCACTCACAGCTCCCACCACACCCCACCAGGTCCTTCTGTTCTTCTCCTCCAGCAGGGGCTGGGCAGGATGGAGCAACCCCAGCTCCTGTGGGGCTGGAGCCTGGAGGGGGCTCTCCACAGGCACCCCCTGAACCCCGGTGTGCCCCCAGAAGAGCCCTGTTTGTATCCCCCACCCTGGGGATGCCTCTCCCCAGTGCACTCCAGCGGATTCCAGTCTGCTGCTGGAGTTCTCTGACCATTGGTGGGAACTTGAGGGAGAAAACAGCAACAGGACTAAAGGGAAAGGAGGAGCCTGGCTCCTCGAAGATGAGAAAAGCTGTAAAGCTGAGGGGACACATCTCTGGAGCTCTTGGCTCCTGTCCACACGTCCAATTCCATCCTTTTCCCTGCCCTTTCTCCCTGGTGGCAGGCTCTAGTGCCCAGTGCTGTGACTTCACCTGGTTCTCCTGCCCCCTGAGCTCCTCTCTGCTGCCCCATTTCTGTGCCCGGCCTGTGCTGGGCTCTCAGCTCTGCTGGCCCTGGCAGAGCACTACGAGGGCTCCTGCTCTACCCTGCAGTTCGGGGAGTGGCTGGTGCAGAAGGAAAGCAAGGAAGGAGAGGCAGGCTCGGAGCAGGGCTGGCATCTCCCGCTCCCTGGCTCAGCAGAAGCTCTATGGAAGCAAAGCAGATTCAGCTGCCTCTCTGGTGGCTGGGGGAGCTGCAGGAGCCGTTCAGCTGCCCGGGATCACAGCCCGTGGGATTCTCCAGGCAGGGCAGAGTGGCTGGGCTTGGCTCTCTGCCGGTGGTGCAGCCACAGCCCCATCAGAGCAGTGCCCAGGACTGCAGAGCCAGTGAGGGACCCCAGCAGGACGGGCAGCAGCAGGGCAGGAGTAGCACCTGGACACAGAGAGAGAGGGAATCGAGCAGTGAGAAACGTCCTCTGCACAAACAAGTACAGACACAAGCAGCTAGGGATGGTGGCAGCAGGTTTTGAGAAGTGTCTCATGTTTTACCAGCTCAGTGTCACTCTTTTCTAATAGCTATAAACATCTAATTAACACCAAACAGCTTCTGTGTTTCACCTATGGGCACCCCTGACCTCATCCTGCAATTCTTTACACACAGAGAAAATTCTGCCTCATTCTCCTCCCAAGGCTTCAGCTCCTTCACAGGGTGCCTTTGGCTGTGTCTCCTGGCTGAAGCTCTGTTGGGTGTGACACGGATTTACCCCCATGTCAGGCATTTAGGGAGGCCAAAGCAAAGGTGAGGAGTTGTTGGGATATAATCTAATCAAGAAAGTCATTAAAACCCTGCTGGTTTTCCTGCAGCAGGAAAAGCTGAGCAAAGAGAAGGAAAAGCAGGAGAGCCCCACCTTCCCCAGCTTTGTACAGAAACCTGTTGTTCATCCTCCAAACGGGCCCGAGGGAGACCAGGTTGTGCAGGTTTCCATGGCTGGTCCTGTCACTGGGCTGGGGAAGGGGCTCCACACTTTCCAAGCAGCCCTAGGAAAGATGGGAAACACCTGGAAATGAACAGAACCTCCTGCCCCCTCAGTCTTTTCCACCTCTGCTGCCATTCCAAAAGGTGAATTGCCAATCCTTGGAGCAGCACAAATATAAATCACTATTCCCTAGTTTCCTTTTCTTAGGGATTACCAGCTATTGCCACCCTCCCACACCAATAACTCCCCTCCCAGACTCTAACAGAGCGTTGGGTGGTCTCGAGGTGGAGGCTCTGGAAGCACCAAATCCCTCCCGAGGGCTGTGGGAGCAGATCCAGCCCCGGTACCTGCTCACATCCCGGCAGGCAGACCCGCAGCTCGCAGTGCAGGTAGGCCACGGAGTGGTTCAGCATCTGGAACAGCTGGATGGAGAAGCTGGCGGCTCTGGAGCTGCCGCCGTTCAGCAGCTGGACGTGCCTGCACTCCCAGGGCAGCCTGGCAGCAACAAACAGCAAAGAGCTCCAAATCCCAGCCCCGCACACACCCCACACACAGCCCCGCATCCTCAGCCGCCGGAAAATCCACAAAGCCTCGGCATTCCCAGCGGGCCCTGCCCAGCTCCGGAGCCGCAGAGCAGCAGGGCTGTTTCGGGAGGTTGATTTTGCTGCGGTGTGCCCATCACCCCTGACGTGCCTGGAGCATTTCACACCCCAGCGAGTTTCCAAACCCCGCTCAATGAAAGCTCCCGCTCCCCTGGCCGCGGGCAGGCGGTGAGATGCTGAAATGGGCTGTGGAGAAAGCCAGGCTGGCACCCCGCACTGCTCCGCCCTGGGATGCGCCTCCCCAGCAGGAACGGGATGCCGCACCCCCGCGACAGCCCCCGGGGCGAGCAGGATGCTTCGTTTCCATAAATCCACAATGAAAGGAGATATTTTCCCCATTCCCACCTGCGGAAGAGGCAGCACTGGGCCCCCTCAGCCGCGGGGCTGGCGGAGGGGCTCACGCAGCACGAGTGGATCTGCAACAGGGCGCGGCTGCTGTTGCTCTGCAGGGCCACCAGAGCCAGGAAAGTGTCCCGGGAGGGCTCAGCGTCCCCGGCAGGGCTCAGGCTCAGGCGCACAGAGTGGTTCCCGGAGCCGCAGGAGTCGCTCACGAGGGCAAAGCTGGGGAAAAAGGGGGGAAAAACGGGAATAAAATGAAATTAAAGCCAGACGGGCTGCGGCAGCAGCACCCACAGGGAGCCGGGGGTACTTGCCCGTCCAGCGCGGTGACATCCGAGCGCAGCCCCCGCCTCTGCTGCGAGCCGCTCCGCAGGGCTCCGGGCTCCAGGGTCACCACTGTCCCCAAGCCTCCAGCCGCTCCGGCTGTCACCTCCCGCGTCCTGCCCTCCTCCTCCTCCTCGGCCCCCTCGGTGCTCAGCGGGGCCGACTCCGTGTCCGCAGCGCCCGGCCCGGGGGAGCTCCGGGGGCTGGGGGACCCGGCTGGGAGCGGCTCGGGGCCACGGGCAGAGGGCTCATTAGTGCCCTCATTAACGAGCTCATTAGCGGGGACAGGAACTGCCGGGGCTGTGCTGGGCCCGGCAGCAGCGCCAGGGCTGGAGTGAGCAGGGTCCAGTTCCATGGCATCCTCCTCCAGAGCGGGGGACACCTCCAGAGGGTGGGATATGTTCTCCAGAGGGTGGGATACCTCCAGAGGGTGGGACACCTTCTCCACAGGGTGGGATGCGTTCTCCAGAGGGTGGGATATGTTCTCCAGAGGGTGGGATACCTCCAGAGGGTGGGACACCTTCTCCACAGGGTGGGATGCGTTCTCCAGAGGGTGGGATATGTTCTCCAGAGGGTGGGATACCTCCAGAGGGTGGGACACCTTCTCCACAGGGTGGGATGCGTTCTCCAGAGGGTGGGATATGTTCTCCAGAGAGGGGGATACATTCTCCAGAGGGTGGGACATCTCCGGAGAGTGGGATACCTCCTCCAGGGGGTGGGATACATTCTCCAGAGGGTAGGACACTTCCAGAGAGTGGTATACGTTCTCCAGTGGATGGGACACGTTCTCCAGAGGCTGGAATATGTTCTCCAGAGGGTGGGATACCTCCAGAGGGTGGGACACCTTCTCCACAGGGTGGGATACATTCTCCAAAAGGTGGGGTATGTTCTCCAGAGGGTGGGATATGTTCTCCAAAGGGTGGAACACCTCCAGAGAGTGGAATGCCTTCTCCAGAGGGNGGTGGGATATGTTCTCCAGAGGGTGGGATATGTTCTCCAAAGGGTGGGATGCCTCCTCCACGGGATGGAACATCTCCTCCAGAGGGTAGGATACGTTCTCCGGATGGTGGGATATCTTGTCCAAAGCGTGGGATACCCTCTCCAGAGAGTGAGATACGTTCTCCAGAGGGTAGGACACCTTCTCCAGGGGGTGGGATACGTTCTCCAGAGGGTGGAATACCTTCTCCAGAGAGTGGGATACGTTTTCCAGCAGGTGGGATATACTCTCCAGAGGGTGAGATATATTTTCCAAAGGATGGGATACGTTCTCCAAAGGGTGGGACACCTCCAGAGAGTGGAACGCCTTCTCCAGAGGGTGAGACACCTCCTGCAGAGGGTGGGATATGTTCTCCAGAGGGTGGGATATGTTCTCCAGAGGGTGGGATGTGTTCTCCAGAGGGTGGGATGTGTTCTCCAGAGGGTGGGACACCTTCTCCAGCGGGATCCTGGGCGATGCTGGCTGTGCAGCAGTCACGGGTGCCCGAGTGTGCAGCTGCCTGGTGGGGCCTGCCTCTCCCCTGGCTGCCCCCTCAGCCTTCCCCAGCACTTCAGGGAGCGCCCCTGAGGGCTCCAGCACCACCTTTGGCTCAGGCTGCAGGGCTGGGGCTGGCAGGGGTGGCAGCTCTGTGCCTTGCAGGGCAGCAGTGACACCTGTGGGGACAGGAGTGGCCTGGGCTGTGCCCCCTGTGGGTTTGGGGTGTCCCTCCAGGGCAGGGACAGTGGCAGGGCCTGTGGGCACAGCTGGCTGGGCTGGAGTCAAGGCCAGCTCGCTGCCCAGGGCTGCAGAGGGGGGCTGTGCTGTCCTGGGATGGGACGTGGCCGATGGAGATGCGCTGCTTCCCCGGGATTCAGCAGCTCCTGCCTTCCCTGCACTGGTGCTGCTCTCAGCTGGCCTCGTGCTTTGTCCCGGGCTGGCCTGGGAGAAGAGTTCAGCCGGAGCTGGGGCAGCTGTGGGAGAGCTGGCAGACATCCCTGCATGGCTCAGCACGTCCAGAGCTTCCCCAGAAATCGCTGTTTTCCCTCGGGCCCCTGTGGCACACGGGCTCTGCTGCGGTGCTGGTGTCGGTCTCCGCGGGGTCATGAAGGGCTGAGGCACAGGGGGCGTGAATTCCAACCCCAAACCTTGAGTGAGACGAGGGTTTCCAGCAGTGCTGGGGGTTTGAGCTGCTGTGGCAGGCACAGGGACTGCAGGCCGGGCTGTGCTGCCCACTGTGGGGTCGCTGTGCCCACTCCCAGCTGGAAGCACGAAGGAGGCTGAGGATGTGCTGGGAGCAGCTGGGGATGGCAGCAGCTCGGTGCTTGGGAGCCTTTGAGGGGGGGACAGTGGGGGTTTGGAGCTGGGGAATGCCCTGGGCAGGGGGTTGGAAGGCAAACAGCCCGGGCAGGGGGCATGGGCTGGGCTGGGGGTGGGTGCTGAGCCCACCTGCCCCTCAGCCCCGGTGCTGCTCCCAGGCTGGGCAGGCTCTGGGGAGCCACGGGGCCCCTTGGCTGGCAGGAAAGGAGCTACAGGTGAGGATTGTGGCCTTTCAGAGGTGAAATACACTTTGGGGGAAGACTGGAGGCTCTGAGTGGACAGCAGCTCTGATGGCACAGGGGAGGTGCCAGGCTCTGCTGACAGGGAAAGCAAAGCAGTGCCCGTGGCTTGCTGGGGATGGGGAGCAGGAATCTGCATCTCCTCAGGCAGCCTGGGCATGGTCTGCACCGTGGGGCTCATCCTTGGCCCCAGCACATGACCTGGGGCTGAGGTGACAGCTGGGGACAAGCCCCTGAGGGCTGCAGGAGCAGGATCAGCTGGCGCTGGCTCAGAATTTCCTTTTGCTCTCTCTGCTTGCTGCTTGGACACAGTGGGCAGGGCAGACTCAGGTCCCACAGGCTTCCCAGCGGGAGAAGAGGCACTGGCTGTCACTGGGATGTCCTGGCTGCTCCCAGCTGTGGCCAGCTGGGTGGATGTGTGGTCACTCTGAGGAGAGGGCAGCACCTGGCTGTGAGCCCTGTCACCGGGCAGCAGGACAAACACAGGCCTGACCAGGACCACGCTGGGAGGGCTCAGGGGGGCGTTTGCAAGGCCCAGCGCTGAAGAATTGGGCACTGCCAGGATCTGCTGGATGGAGAGCAGCCCCCCAAGTCCGGAATTTGGGAATTGTGTGGGAAGAGGGGAATCCTGCATGGGCTGCAGGCAGATCATGCCATCGGTGCTCTGCAGCATGAAGGACAAGTGTGGGGACGAGGGCAGCAGGGCCAGGGGGTCCCCTCTGACTGTGCTGAGGTTTTTGGCAGCCGCATCCAGGGCCAGCCTGAACTGGTGCACCAGAGCCTGCTCCAGGGGGGCTGGCACCTCGCTGGGCACCCCCAGGGCAGGAGGGGCTGTGCTGGAGCTGGGCTGGCTCCCCTGGGCATGGGATGGGAGCAGGACGGGAGCAGGAGCTGCCAGCAAGGGGGGGCTGGGAGGGACAAGGGCAAGGGGAACTGCCAGGTCCCTGTGTGCTCCACGGGGACTGGGGACAGGGCTGGATGCTGGGGACAGGGCTGGAAAATCAGGTTTGGGGACAGGGCTGGCTGCTGGGGACAGGGCTGGAGAATCAATTTTGGGGACAGGGCTGGCTGCTGGGGACAGGGCTGGAGAATCAATTTTGGGGACGGGGCTGGCTGCTGGGGACAGTGGAGGAGAACCAGGTTTGCTTCTTCTCCCTGTGCTCACCTGCAGCATCCCAGCCAAGGCTCCCCGAGGCACGGGAGGGGCAGAAGCTCCTTGGGGCTGTGACCCAGAGGCAGGAGCTGTGGGTGAGGTGCTCGGGGTGTGGAGGCCCATGGGCTGCATCCCAGCATGAGCAGGAGCAGAGGCACCAGGAGGCTGAAGCCCTGCTGGGACAGAATCCCAGGGCTGGAGGTCACCGTTCCCAAAGGTGGGCATTCCTGGAGAGAGGGCAGATGTTTGTCCTTTGGGATCTTTGGTAGCTGGGGGAGGTTTTAACGTGGAAATCCACAGCTGGATTAGTGAGGATGAGCTCAGAGAAGGCTGTGGGCTCTCAGGGGAGGGAGATTTTCCAGCTCTCCCTGTCACTGCCCCAGGAGCAGCATCTCCTTGAAGTGCCATTTCCTGGGAGCTCCTGTTGGACTCTGGGGGAAGGTGTTTGGAGCAGTTCAGAGCCCTGTGCAGAGAGAGGGGCTGCCGTCCATCAGTTGTGCCAGCTTGGAATGGAGATGGCAGGAATTCCTCAGGAGCTGGAGCTTCCATCAGGAGCGAAGGGGGATTTATTCTGCCTGGTGGGAGGGTGTGAGGAGCAGGCAGCTGGGCTGGGTGTCCAGAACCCTTTGTGACCCCTGAGGCTGAATTCCTGCCTTGGCTGCCTGTGCTTCCCTGCTGCAGAGACACAAGAGGGGAAAACTGAGCGGGCCTGGCCCGCGTTGGTCTGGAATGGACTGAGCCAAGGTCCCCTGGGGCTGGCTGTGCTGGGGATGCAGACGGTGGAACTCCAGCATCCAAGCTCCTCAGGTGGGCAGGTGTCAGCCCAGCTCCGGGGCCAGGCTGGGCTGCAGAGTTTGACTCCGTGGGAAGCAGCCCCTGCCCTGCTCTTCCCAGAGAAATCCCAGCTCTGAGGGGGAATGCAGATGCTGCCATTTCTCCTCTTGGCTGATGGAAACCAAGCGTTGGAGTCAGAAGGGTTTCAGGACTCGGCGCCTCCCTCTGCACGGGAGGGGAAGAGAGAGCTGAGAGCTGGGGAGAGCCCGGCTGTGTCCCTGCCCTGGGAGGGCTGAGGGCAGCCCCAGGAGTGCTTTCTGCTTCTCTGTGCAGTGCCAGGGCTGTGGGCACCTGTGACCCCCGTGTGGGGCTGCTCCAGAGCTTGCCAGATGTGAGTCCCTGCAGCTCGGCCCCTGGCAGGCTCCCAGGCAGCAGAGCTGTCCTGTTTGCAGCTCTCCTGGCGTGGGACACGGGCTCAGAGGTTGTTTCGGTGGCAGGATCAGCTCCTGGGCTCTGGGGATGAAAGGTGACCTCAGCCCAGCCCCCCTGGGTGATGGGCACGGGGCTGCTGTGGGCAGAGCTCGGGGTCAGCGTCCCACTGCCAGCACGGCCACTCCTGGAGGCACCTGGGGACAGAGAACAGCCTCGGGATCAGCTGGAACCAGCCTGGAACCAGCCTGGAACCAGCCTGGAACTGCCCCAGCAGCTCCAGGGCAGCTGAACTGAGCAGGAGCTGCCTGCACCAGAACCCCACAGGAGCTCTGGCACTGCCAGTCACAGTTCCATTCACAATCCCACTCCCACTCCCATCCCCATTCCCAGTCCCATTCCCATCTCCATCTCCATCTCCATCGCTTGAATAAGTTCCAATCGCATTCTCATCCCCATTCCCATCCCCATTCTCAGTTCCATTCCCAGTCCTATTCCCATCTCCATCCTCAGTTCCATTCCCATTCCCATTCCCATTCCCATTCCCAGCTGTCCCAAACTCCCCCTCTGCTGCCGATTTTCAGCATCACACCGAGGACCCCAGGGCGGGGAGGAGCCCTTGATATGCCCTGAAGGAGCTCCCTCCCCCGGCTCTCCTCCAGCACCCCCCTCCCCCAGGATCCATCAGGAATTTCCTGATCCCTACAGGGATCCCTACAGGCGTGCAGAGCAGAGAGAACACAGCAACTTCTGGAACCCACAGCAGCCACTTTGTCCCTGGTTTAAAAGGTCATTCCTTTCTCCACACATTTTGCTTTTTCTGTCTTCCCATCAGAAGGAAGATGTTCCAAATNAAAATTCTCTGCCATTTCCCACCCAAGTTTATCTTTCCTGAAGAGACCTGCCTGAGGACACGGCGCTGCCTCCACCAGCCCAGTGAGATTCCTGTGCCCTGCCAGGGATGCTCCCAGGCTCCCAGCGAGGTGCAGAGGCAAGGCTGGAGCCCTGCTGTGAGTGACAGCAGCCCCAGGAGCTCGGCTGGGGCAGCAGCAGCACAGACCCAGCGCTGATTTCGTGCTGTCAGAAATATTTGGCAGGACAGCAGTTCCCAAAGGAGAACAGCTTTGACACAGCACGTCAGTGGTGCCTGGGAAAAAGGGGGGTTCTGACCAAGCCCTCAGCAGCAGCTTGAATCCTGCAGGAAAAGGGATTTGTAATTTGTTTTCCCCTAAAGAATATTTTCTTTAGGGACTGAGCAGCACTGAAGGGTCACTCACACCCTCCCAGATGAAACCATCTCACCCAAAGCCTGGGCTGCACAAGCAGGGAGAGGCTGCTCCCTCCCCCCAGAGCTGCCCCACACCTCAGGCTGGTGCCACAGCACCGAGAAAGGAGCAGAGGAGGCAGAAAAGCAGCAATTTTGGAGAGCAGAGCAGAGCAGAGCCCATCGAGCACCAGACAAATCCAGCAGCCCGGCTGCCAGCAGGACAAGGATGGGGAATCTCCCCTGCATCTCGTGGAGCAGCTCCTGGGCCATGGCAAGAGAGAATTCCCAGCTGGAAGCAGCTCCCTGAGGAGCCACTGCTGCCTCCCAGCCAGGGGCTCGGGTTACTTTATAAGAGCTTAGCCAGACACCAACCAATAAATAACCTGTGCCAGGGGAAAAAAAACCTGCACCAATTGGAATCAGTCGGATTTTAACAAAAGAGCAGAGCGGGGTCAGGCGGGTTTGACATCCCAAAGGTGGGAAAAGGAACTGTGGACATCAGAGGGTGCAGCTCAAACCCTCCCTGGAGGGGCTGGGGTGCACCCAGAGCGGGGGAACAGAGCTGGGAGCCCCTCCTGCCAGGCTCAGGGCTCTGGGATTGTCCACTTTGGAGAAAAGGAGGCTCAGGGGAGAGCCCCTGGCTCTCTGCAGCTTCCCCAGGGGGCCTGCACACGTGCAAAGGGAGGTGCTGAGCTCAAACTGGGTGTGAGGAGGCATTTTTTAGCCAAGAAGGGGGTAAAATACAGTCAGGGCTCCCTGGAGAGGGGATTTTGTTCAATGCCCTGAACACACTTCGGGTTCTGTTCAGCCCTGGGGTGCTCAGGCAGCCGCACTGGGGGATGCTGTAGGTCCTTTTTAACTGAACTATTCTGCAATTCCGATTTTTTTCTGCCAATTTGTGCTGATGAAAACACCCCCAGGGATCAGCCTGGGAGGAATGGAAAGCACAGTGAAACCAGCACAGAACTCAAACCTTCCTGAGAGCCTGGGGAGAGCCCGGAGGCTCCTTGGGCACAACCACAGCTACTCCCTTTTTTTTTTTATTTTTTTTTTTAATCAAAAAGCCCCCAGAGAACCATAAACACTCCTCTGCAGGCAGAAATCTCTCAGTGCCAGGCACAGCCAAAGCTGCAGCCAGGCTGAGGGGACAGGAGAGGACACCCAGGCACAGCCCTGCCTGCCTGAGGGCAGCCAACACCCGAGCCAGATAAGGCCCCTAATGACAGCTGGGGACAGCAGGGACAGCCAGGGGTGGCTCCCTGGGGACAACAATGACCCTTTCTCCGGGCTGAGAAGGGAATCCAGCAGGGAACTGCCCCTCACCTCCCCGGGACAGCCAAGGGCAGGGCACTGCAGCTTCCCCCATTCCCTGGGAAGGAAAATCCCCGGCACTCCCGGAGCACCTGGAGCCTCCAGGTGGGATTTGTTACCTGTCAGGGCAGGTGGAACCCCAAAAACCCCCCAGGATTATTCGAGTGAGATGATCCACTGCAGGCTTTCCACCCCTAGAACATGGGAATCTCCAGTGGGAAGCAGAATCTTTGGAAAAAGAGCTGATGGAGAATTTGTCAGCCCCTGCTTGGAGGGAACAAAGGGGTCAGGGAGGGGAGCTAAAAGTAATTCTAAAGTCAAACTGTGCTTATTCTTCACAGAAATGCAATAAATTCTTCTGTTTCCTGTGTTCTAAACCAAGGAAAAAAAAAAGCTGTGCTGTATTTATGGCCATTTATTAAATTAAAGACAGCCTAATGCGAGGTGGGATTCTGGCTGCTAGCTCAGATAATAAATTAACTTCCAATAACTTCTTCCTCCTCCTGATCTTGCTTCACTGGCTTCTGTGGGGGACCAAAACCCACTCCAAAAAGCCACTGCAAAGTTGATGTGCTTTGAATTAATTTTATTAAAGCAAAGAAAACTCAAGAGAGAGCGAGATGAAGGGCACTTGTGGAAGGTTTCTGGAGAGTTCAGCTGCTGTGCACATATTTCATGGAGGAGTTCAGGATGGCCAAGCCATTGAGCTTCCTCAGCTGCTGAATGTGCCTGGAGAGACAACAGGGGGGACACGTGGTGACTAAAAATTCAACTTTCGAGCTGCTCCGCCCAAACTTTCAGGGGTGTTTGCTGTTATATTCAATAAATTCCTCTTAAAGCAGAGGTTTTAAATAATAATAATGACACTGAGTTAATGCAGATACTCTCAACACAGAGTTTCTAGATTATTTTTGCACATAAATAAGATTCTTCAAATAGGTGGCATTTCAGATTAACAAAGCTAAGAAAATAAAGAGTCTCCCTTCTGTTTTTGCTGCTTTAGACCAATCTCGGGGCTGATGCTTTCTCTGCTGCTCATTTGGGATTTACAGACTCCTAACATCACTCCTGTCCTTCCAGCACAGGCCAATGAAACTCCCTGAAAGATGTGGAGACAGAATTGACACCCCAGAAGCCCTAAGGCAGGATTTGGGGACAGGATCAAGAGGGAATTCTGCTTGGAGGAAGGAAATATGAGCAAAAAAAAAAAGGAATATTTCTATAAATCAACCCATTAATTCCAGCTTTAATTTACACTGGTCGGTCTTTCAAGGATCATCAAGAGGAATAAAAAAAAAGGGATTTTTTGGGCGGGGAGATTTTTTTTGGGCTTACCTTGGCTCGGCCAGGCAGAGCCTGCCCAGGGCAATGGCTGAGTTCTGCTGCACCGAGGCTCTCTGGGCATCCCCCCCTGCCTGCCTGAGCAGCAGCTGCACCACGCTGGAGCCCAGCAGGGCCGAGGCTGCCCCGGGCAGCTGCAGGCACTGGCTGAGGCAGAAAGCTGCATTCCCCACAGTCAGCTCATCCCCGGCCTCCAGCAGCCTCAGCAGCACCTGGAACCCTGGCAGGATGGGGGAATTGGGTCAGGCACGCTCAGGAAAGTGGGGTTGGTGCTGTTTTCCCTGCAAAACCTGGGGGAGCAAGGGAATTTTGTGGGAATTTTGAGGGAATTTCAGCATCCCTGGCTGCCTCAGCTCCACCCGCTCTGACAAAGAGCTGAACGTGCCATGGCTTCAACCAGAAATGCTGGTGTGGAAAGAACAAGGAAATAAAATAAAAAACAAACTTTCTGTACACCCAGAGCTCCCAGAGCAGCTCAGCACATCTGGGAGCTGCCCCTGCAGAGATTTTTGGCTCTGACACCTGAAAGCAGCAGCAGCATCTCAGGGCACAGAATCCTGAACATCCAGAGCTCACTGAACACTGGCCAGATAAACACAGCCACGGGAGCTGACAGAGCTGACAAAATCACAATTAGTGGCTTCTCACAGGTTAAACCCCAGAGTTTTGGGGGAGAGAAGGAGGGTGAGGTGCTGCTGCTGCTGCTGTGAGGCAGGGGAAGCTCTGTCTGCAGCTGGCAGGGAGAGCAACCTGGGCTGCACAAAGGGGAGGTGATGCTCTGAGAGGCTTCTCGTGAGGAAATCCTCGGGGTGCAGGCACTGACAGCTCCTTGACAGGTGCAGCCATTTAAATCAAACCTCAGTATTCTCTGCTGCAGCTCCGTTAGCATTGATTGGGGCTGGGTTTTGAAGCAGGGCTGCACCACAGAGCAAACAGAGCAGAAATTCCCTCCAACTCCTCTGCCTCCAGCTCCAGCTGGTTTTAGTGGCAGGCCAGGATCCCCAGGGAGGACACCACAAAAAGCCCCAAGCTCTGGAAATCACAAGTCTCACTTACTTCTATCCCACTTGAGCAGCTCCTCCTGAGCTCTCCTGCTGCTCTTGGTGCAGATGGAAAGGGTCTTTATGGCATAGCTGCACGTGAGCTGTCCCCCAGCCTGGAGTAAAGCAGAGGGAACAAGCACAGCTTGAGCCCCAGAACAGGCTGGGAGCCCAAATATCCCAGGGAAACCTCCACAGGGCATTTATCACCAGGCTGAGAACCACAAAAAACTCAGTAATGAACACAGAATTCCCTGGGTCTCTGCAGCCCAATCCCTTTCAAATCAACTCCTCAATGCCACAGATTTTTTTTCCTAGACTAACCTGATCTGCACAATCCATACCTGCTGGACACAGATATACAGCAAAAAATAAAATAAGAATTAGAAAAAAAAAACATTAAAAAGGATTAAAATGAAGCCTGGGAGTGCTGTTAAATGGATAAGGATGGAGACACATCCTCCAGGGCAAGGAGGATAAAGACAGGGGGAGTTGGATTTGCTCAGGGGACAATGCAGGCAGGAATAAAGAAAGTTGGATTTACTTTCAAGAATTTGAGCATTTTCTTCACCACTCCTCCCTTCACCACTTCCTCCACTGCTGAGGGAGAGGCTGCCAGGACACGGCTCAGCACTCCAATGGCTCTCTGAGGGAAAAGGGAGAGAGAAGCCAAGCCAAACGTTTATTAATCCAGACAGCTTAATTGTTTTGTTTCTTGCAGAGTAAGGCTGAAGGAATTAAAGTGCTAAAAGGAGAAATTCACAGAAATGAAGGAAATCCCAGAATGACAGAATCTAACAAAGGACAGCTTCAGGATGTGGCTTTTTTGTCATTTCTTGGAAACTGAGCCCAGCAGAGCTTCAGCACAGGGAGAGGTGAGCCCAGACTGGGACCAGCACAACTCCCTGCGTGCTCCTTCCTTAAAAAAAATCAAAATACAAACTCCTGGCAGAGACCAGCCCAGCCCTGCTGGCACTGAGAGAGGGAAAACAGCTCAGAGCAGCTCCTGAAAGCTCAGGGGACTCAGAGCCCACAGCTGCCCCTGCCTGGGGGAGCTGCTGTCCCTGGAGTCCCACCCCATTCCCAGGAGCACAACTGCAATTCCCATACAAGAACTGCAAAGGGAAACACCCAAATTGCTCCTGCTCCTTTGCTCCTCCTCTGACTTTAAAGGGTTTCCCACTGAAATGGGTGGTGAGAGCTCCCATTAAGCAGATTTCAAGAGAACCTTGAAAACCTCTTGCACCAAACCACGTAAAAATGGATATAAAAGTGGTCTCTTATTTCCTTATTGCTACTTAGGAATGTTTTAGGCTTCAAATCCTCCTGCACAGGGCAGAAGTTTGCTCTGAGGAGCTCAGGAGAGCCAAAGTCAGCTTTTGTGGGTGACTTACTGTGACAATCCTTCCATCCTGGTGGCTGAGCAGAGCCAGGCACCTGCCACTGATGGGCACAGCAAAGTCCTGGAAAACACAGGAAAAACAGGAGAAACTCGGGGGGAAAACCAGGGGGGGAAAAACAGAGAAAGGAGGAACTGAGGGAATTCTAAATTCCTGAGTTTTGGGTGATTTTGGAATGCAAGCAGGACCTCAGAACTCCAAAAGAAACACTTATACCACTATGGAAAGATAATTTAACTTTACACTGATTTTCACTCATAGCAGTTTATATATTGAAGGTGGTGGAGGAGAAAATTCAGTAATTTTTTCCCCACTTTGCAGCCTATTTAAATTGTCAACCACCCTTAAAAGTAACCTGCAAGACCGTAATTTTTTATTTTTTATTTTTTTTTTCACTCCCAGGTGTTGCCTACCTGGATGGTGCCATTGGATTCAAGCAGCAGGTTCATCATCAGCCCCAGCACTGCAAACACACACTGCTGGTACCCAGGGCTGCTGGCATCAGGGCACCCCTCCTGTGTGAGACAGGGCAGGGAAATCAGCTGCCAGGGCCAGGACAGGCCCCCCTCAGCCTCCTGGGGCAGGAAAAGTTTTGGGGAAGCAGAGCTGAGGGCACCTCTGTGGCACAAATCCACAGGTTTGGTACCCAAAGCTGCACAGCCCAAACCTGGGATGTTTGAGGTGTCACAAAGGTTCCTTCCCACCCCCAAAAAACACAGCTGGAGGCAAGAGGGGAGCAATAAAAACCTCAGTGACCTCAAAGGGGGAAAACTTGGGCAGGAGAACTCAAAACTCAGGGCAGGAGAACTCAAAACTCAGGGCAGGAGAACTCAAAACTCAGGGCAGGAGAACTCAAAACTCAGGG